>JAMZRA010000006.1:3552957-3586419 GCA_024499935.1 Tyrophagus putrescentiae | reverse complement strand
AAAAAAACAATATTGAATGACAGCACAATTTTTTGTCCCTTTACCTTTGACTACGCTGATTTGCTGCACAATTCAATCACGTTGATGTTGCATCAGATCAACGCCATTGCCTTCTGGACGTTCATCTTCTCGGAGGCCAACACCAACGTCCTCTTTCTGATCACCTCCATCCTCTACACTCGAGCCCTCTTTATCAAGTTCAGACAGACGCTAACGATTATTTCTACACTGACCATTCCGCACTGCATACTTCTGCCTTCACGCTGGTGGAGTGAGCGGAAGCTGCTGAAGGAGTTCCGGCGACACTACACCCTCACGCTGGGGTACTTCTTTGCCGGAAACCGCCACTTTGGAAGACTCTTTCTAGTGCTGCTCTCTGCCCACTGTCCGGTTAATGTGTTCCTGGTGGTGGTGTTGATACACAGTGGCCAGGCGATTCCCGCCCCCAACCGCTTCTTCATTACCGCCTTTGTGCTCTACCAGTTTACCACCATCTTTGGGGTGCACCTGATGTTCGCCTCGGCTATCAGGGTGATCTACCGGCCGAGGCGGATTCTCTGCAGAATTGTTGCGGAAAATGGAGTCGCCAGGAGAGCGGTGCTGAATCGGGTCACCGGAATGTCAGAGAAGGGACTAATTAACCTCAGTTTGCTGGTGCACAGTTTTCCCGCTGATAAGCAGAGACAGGTAGGTTTCACCTATGGGCCGCTTGGCCAGGTCACGGTGGGCGCCTTTGCCCGGTACGTCCTACTGTACGGAAAGTTTTTGCTGATCACCTACAAATAGATTAAATTAACCTAGTTTAGTTAAATAACAAAACTATTATGCTGAGAGAGGAAGAAAATCATTTTTTAGGGATAAGAAGATTTTTGATAAACAAATGTAAAGAATATTAATAAGTTTAATTAAAGTTTAAAACGATTTTTTATTTTTAATTTACCTTTTGCTGCACTGCCTTGCAATTAAAGTGTTTTTGTAATATTTTTTTGTTATTAATCAAAAAATAAAGTTTTATTTTAATGAGCAATTTGTTATTAATGATCATTAAAATGAACATAATGTAATTTTTTTCTGGTTCACCAATTGCATTTTAAATTTTGAGTGTCCAGAACTAAACATTTACTTAAAATTTTTTTATTTAAACTTTTCTTTAGTTGCTTTAAATTGTCAAATTATGTCTTTTCCAAACCTTATTCATTTTACCGTTGCCTTAACTTTGCCGTACAAAAGCTTGTCTCACTTACAGAATTACTTTTACTTTTCAAACCAAGTCGCTGTACAAAAAAATTTCAAACTTAGACGCTTTTTCTTTCTGGCTCTCATTATGATATTATATCAGTCTGGTCACTTAATTTGTCTCTACCTTTGGCCGTCAAGGTCGCTTCTGATCGCTTTTCGTCACGCTGACTTCTATTATCTTTTACTTAGTTCTGATTTGCCCGTCTACAACTTGCTAACTGCTTTGTGCATCTTTCAGACTGCTTACAATTTTTTTTGTCTACTACTTTGCCCCAAATCAGAAAGTAAACGCCTTTCTAGAGAGCATTTTAATTACCGGGAAAACAAACTTCTTTTTAGTTGATAAAAAAGGGAGACAGCCAATAGAAGTTTTGCAGAAAAAATACCGTTTTCTGTCCGCCACAACTTACATCGTTAATATGGGGATGTAGCGGATGAGCTAACGGTGAGGTTTATTGTGGAGATGATGGGGAGTCACAGAGAAGGAGAGAGAGTGGTGGACGGAGTAACAGTGTAACAGAGTCTGGTGATGTGAAGACTGACTGTTCTCGTCGTCTGTGTGCTACGTACGGTAGGTCTTTAGTACCGTCGTGTGCAGGGTGACAAGAGTGTGAACTGTGATGTGTCTGAGTGTGACATGAGTGAGATGAGGTGTGTGTGTGTGTGAGTGCAAATGTACGTTGGGTCAACGTTGGTTGAACGTGAGGTGAACGTCAGCTGTGGCTGGCGCCACAGGGACAGGTAATGGATACGAAAACAAAATGAGTAAAATTTTAATGCATTTTAAAATTACTTATTTTTGTTTAAAAAGACATTTTACTGATCGTCTCGACTGTCTACTACGCCTACCACATTGGCAGCATCTTTGCCTTGTCTTCTTCATCATCTCCCTCAACAGCCGATTATGTTTACCTTCTTGAAACTCTCCTTTTGCACCTGATAAACGGCGCTTGCACCTGGACCGCCCACTTCTCCGTTGGCACCACAAACGTCTTCCTGCTGATCAGCTCGGTGCTCTTTATGGAGGCAATTTTTACTAAACTAGGGCAAATTCAAACGCAAATATTTCCTGTCAATATTCAAAAAAAATTCACTTCCGCTGTTTTATCGAAAGGTAGCCCTCTTCCGGCGGCACTACACCGCCACACTGAGGCTCTTTTTTATTGGAAACGGCCACTTTGGCCGCCTTCTGCTGGTGCTCGTTTGCGCCCACTGTCCGGCGAACATCTTTGCGGTGGTCGTTCTGCTCGTGCTGCCCGGAAATATTTCCCGACCGTACAGTCGTCACTTTATCCTCAGCCTCGTCCTCTATCAGGGCGTCTCCCTCTTTGGCGTGCACCTGCTCTTTGCCCGGGCAATCAAGGTGCTCTACCGGCCTAGGCGGGTGCTGTGCTCAATTCTCGCCAGGAGTAGTGGCTGCTTAAAGTTGTTAAAGAAATTAAAAGAAAAGAGAGAAAGTAAGAAAGAGATTTCAAACAGAGCAAATAAGGCAATGTCGACAAGTGGCCTTTTCAGTCGAGCACATTTTACCCTAGGGTTGCTGGTGCACAGTTTTGCCACTGATGTTCGTGGTTTGATTGGTTTCACCTATGGGCCATTTGGTCAGGTGACGGTAAGCGCCTTTGTGCGGTATGTACTACTGTACGGGAAGTTTCTCCTTATCACTCACAAGTGGATCAGAGCGCAAAGCCTTTATCAGAGAGACTAACTACTATGTAAAAAACAGTTTTTTAAATTAAAACAGAATTTTGTGTTGATCGATATAGTTTGTGTAACAGTGTACTTTGTTTTGTTTTAAAGTTAATAATGTTGTTGCTTGGAAATTGCCTTTACATTTTTTTATCAGCAATTTTTTTTCGTAAAATGAAAAAATTGTTTTTAATGATTCTAATGTCTCAATTGATTGTTGTGTGTAAATGACAAAAAAAACAATATTGAATGACAGCACCAAGAACACCAAAAAATAAGAGCAAAAAACGTTATTGATTGCTGTTTTGTAGAAGCACTGAAAAAAAGTTCATTAACTTTGCACTATCAGCAAAAAAATAACTTCTGCCCAAAACAATTTTTTTATTGCAAAATTACTTAAAATAGTAAATGTTTTTGGGTTTTAAATTTAAATTTTTGCTAACTGTCAACATTTATACCCATTACACTGTTTTTAAGTTCACTCACTTACTTATTCGATAAACAAAAGTTTACCCAGTAAAACATGCCCATTTCTTTGCTTTACTTTACCCTTGCCTCGCTGGTTCCCTATCGAAGTCACCACCACCTGGGAGGATACTTTTACTTTTCCACGCAGATATCAGTGCATAGAAATGCCAAAATTAGAAAACTGTTCACACTGGTCATTCTCATTGTCCTCTACGAAGCAGTTCACCTCCTTTGCCTCTACGTTTGGCCGTGCACCTCGCCGGCAGACTACTTCCGCCGGGCGGACATCTTCTCGCTGGTGCTCGCCAGCCTGCCGCCGCTTCACCTGCTGGCCAGCCTGGCCGCCCTTCAAACCGCCTACAACTTGACCATGCTGTACTTTAGCCCTCAGCCTAGAGTCAACTCACTGCTGCGCAGTTTGCTGGTCGACCAGCAGACGGACTTTTTCATCTTGGGAAATAGGCAGCAGATTTACCGATTCACAAAATGGTTCCGCCTCTGCTCGGCAAACTTCTATTCAATTTCGCTTGTGTTAGGTAACTTTTTGTTTCTAGTTTTTCTAAAATCTGCCAAAAAAACCTTCATTTCTAGCATTAATCATTCATCATTTTCATTGCAAATTTAGATCTCCTCTTTCTCTTTTCCTACGTCTACTTTGGCGTTCACTTCAGTCGAATCTTTCGTCCTCTATCTCCTTCTTCTGACTACAGCACCTTGCTGCACAACTTCACCACACTGCTACTTCACCAGGTGAACGCCATCGCCTTCTGGACGCAGTTCTTCTCGCTGGCCAACACCAACGTCCTCTTTCTGATCACCTCGCTGCTGTACACTCGAGCCCTCTACATTAAGTTCAGCCAGACGGTGACGATTATTTCTACACTGAAAATTCCTCATTCCATACTGCTGCTTCCTGCTCGCTGGTGGAGTGAGCGGAAGCTGCTGAGGGAGTTCCGGCGACACTACACCCTCACGCTGGGGTACTTCTTTGCGGGAAACCGCCACTTTGGAAGGCTCTTTCTAGTGTTGCTCTGTGCCCACTGTCCGGTTAATGTGTTCCTGGTGGTGGTGTTGATACACAGTGGCCAGGCGATTCCCGCCCCCAACCGCTTCTTCATTACCGCCTTTGTACTTTATCAGTTTTTCAGCATCTTTGGGGTGCATCTGGTGTTCGCCTCCGCCATCAGGGTCATCTACCGGCCGAGGCGGATTTTGTGCAAAATTGTGGCGGAAAGTGGAGTCGCCAGGAGGACGGTGCTGAATGGTCGGGTAAATGGAATTTCCGTTAAGGGACTGGTTAGTCTCAGTTTGCTAGTGCACAGTTTTCCCGCTGAGAAACGGGGCCAGATAGGTTTCACCTATGGATCTTTTGGTAAGGTGACAGTCGCCGCTTTTGCCCGGTACGTCCTACTGTACGGGAAATTTCTGCTGATCACGCACAAGTGGATTAGAAGCAAAGCTGTGTAGTTAAATAGTTGCTGTATTTTTTTTATTTTGTGTTACAACAATTTTGTTTAAATACAAGTTTTACTCAAACAAACAGTGTAATTTGTTCAAACTTATTCATGATTGAAAAAGTTTGATTAGTAATTTAAACATTATGTTTAGTTTGACAAAAGAGTGATTAGAGAAGATTAAGTTGAGCTAAATTTAATTGAAATAAAAAACTTAATATTATTGATAAAAAAAGTTTAAACAATAAAAAATTTTTTAACAAAAGTACAAAACAATTTATTATTTTTAATTGAAGTTTGTTGTAGAAACATGCAAACAACATTTTTAGTGGTTTTTTATAATAAAAATGAAACAAAACTTTATTGAGCGGCTTCATTATTATTAATTATAATTAAACGATTTTAGTTGATTTTTATTATATATAGTTTACCAAACACATTTTGTGTAAAAAGTTTACTCAAAATTTTAAATTAAACTTTATTTAGTTGTTTAAACTTATTTGACCAAGTTTAATCATGCCTTTTCCAAGCCTGTTTCACTTTACCGTTTCCTCAACTTTGCCGTACAAAAGCTTAACTCATTTAGGGGACTACTTTTTCTTTTCAAACCAAATTGCTGTTCAAAAAGATCCCAAACTTAGACTTCTCTTTGTGTTTGTTCTCATCATGCTTCTTTATCAGTCTGGACACTTCATCTTTCTTACCTTTGGCCTTCAAGGTCGCTTCTGGCCGGTTTTCGCCACGTTGACCTCAATTACCTTCTTCTCAACTCTGATCTGCCCCTCTACAACTTGTTAACTGCTTTGATTATCCTACAAAATGTTTACAATTTTTTTGCCTACTATTTTGGCAATTATTATGCCAATCTATTTGAGAGTCTTTTTTTGCACCGGATAAACGGCGCCTGCACCTGGACCGCCTTCTTCTCTATTAGCACTACCAACGTTTTCTTTCTGATTAGCTCGGTGCTCTTCATAAAGGCGCTTTTTACCAAACTAGATCAACTTCAGGCGGAAGTATCCTCCCCCACCTTTCTCCATACTCAAAATAATTCACATTTGCACCTGCGGCTGCTGCTGCTGCTGCTGTAGTTGTACCAGAAGGTAGCCCTCTTCCGGCGGCACTACACCTCGACTTTGGAGCTCTTCTTTGCCGGAAATGGCCACTTTGGCCGCCTACTGCTGGCCCTCGTCTGTGCCCACTGTCCGGCGAACGTCTTTGCGGTGGGCGTGCTGCTGCACGGAAAGATTCCCCGGCCGATCAGTCGTCACTTTATTCTCAGCATCGTCTTCTACCAGGGCGTCTCCCTCTTTGGCGTGCACCTGCTCTTTGCCCGGGCAACCAAGGTGCTCTACCGGCCTAGGCGGGTGCTGTGCTCTATTTTGGCTAAAAATGGGTTTTTGGCATTAAAGGGAAACCATAATAAAAGGGAAATTTCAAGTAGAGCTAAGGTAGCGACAGGTGGCCCTAGTTTCAGTCGAGCACATATTAGCCTGGGCCTGCTGGTGCACAGTTTCTCCACTGAAGGTCGATCTTTAGTTGGCTTCACCTATGGGCCTTTTGGTCAGGTGACGGTGCACGCTTTTGCTAAGTACGTACTACTGTATGGTAAATTTCTACTGATCACCTACAAGTGAATCAGAATGAACCCAGTTTAGTTAAAGTTTGAAATTATTTTGTACAATAAAAAAATTAAAGTTAAATCAATTTAAATGATTTTTCTTCAACTAGTCAATTGTAATCAATGATCACTGACAGAGAGCACTTGACAGTAATGACAAAAACATTTTTTCCTAGAACTGTAGTTCTTTTTAAATTGGTAGAAAATAAGGCTTCAGCTTATTTTGAACGCTTCATCTTGTTAATTATTAATTGTTTGCAATAAAAAAAGGAGCTAGCAACTGAATCAATTTTTTAGTGTGGCAAGAACATTTCAAGTCCAAACGTTGTTGCTAATTGAATGTTGAAGCTCACACACAAACAGACACAATTCATAAATTTAATTTAGTTTTTTAATTGTTACATTTTTTTTGAATTAAAAATCTTCCAATTTAAAAATCTAGTATTATTTCCTATCATGCCTAGTTTACTTCTTAAATTTGCCGCCACCTCTTTTCTGCCGTACCGCAGTCTAGGGCACCTTTCCGCCTACTTCTACTACTCCGCTCAAATAGCTGTCCACCAAAACGGCCGATTGAGGCTCACCTTTTTTTCAGTCGTAGTGATCTTCCTCTACCAGGCGGGCCACTTTGCCTACCTCTACCGGTGGCCTTCGGAAAGCCTGCTGGTCAGCTTCCGCCACGCCGACGTCGCCTATCTCATCTTGGCCGATTTTCCCGTCTTCTGCCTGCTCACCTCGGCCGTCATGCTGCAGACGGCCTACAACGTCTACGCCTACTACTTTTCGCCTAGAAATCGGCCGGTGAACGCCCTCTTGGAGGACATTTTAGTCTTCGGAAAATCAGGATTTTTTTTGGTGAAAGGAAAGGTGGCCGGTGAGCAACTGATCACCTCTTTCAGACGCCACTATTGCCTTCTATCAACGGCCATGTACCAGTCGCTAATTGGAACAGGTGAGAAATAAAAAAGTTTATTTATTTTAATTGCAGATAACATCTATTTTTTTTGGTATTTTTTGGTATTTTTATTGTTACAACAACCAACCCAAACAGACGTTCTTTTTATCGTCTCCTACGCCTACTATGTCTTCACTTTAGAAGCATCTTCCCAGCTGATGCCAGCTACCTTGATCACCTTTTCACCGTCCTGCTGCACCTTCCCAACGCCGTGGCCTACTGGGCAAGCATCACTTCCATCAGCAGCACCAACTGCCACCTGGTGATCAGCTCGGTGCTCTTCATTCGGGCACTCTTCACCAAGCTCCGTCAGCTGCTGGCTGCTATTTCCGGCCATCACAGCCCAATCGAACGAGAACGAGGCAACTGGTCAGACCGGAAGTTGGCCTTCTTTAGGCGGCACTACACCGGTACTTTAAAGCTCTTCTTCGCCGGAAACGGCCACTTTGGCCGCCTGCTGTTAGGGTTGATTTTCGCCCACTGTCCGGCGAATGTCTTCATGATGGCGCTGCTGATGCACGGCAAGGTGCCCGGCCACAGTCGGCCGTTTATCATCACCATCAGCGTCTACCAGTGCGCCTCCATCTTTGGCATGCACCTCATCTTTGCGCAGGCAATCAGAGTTCTCTATCGGCCAAGAAGAGTGTTGTGCGCGGTTGTGGCTCAAAGAGGTCACAAGGGAAGAGGTAGTTTTAGGGCACCAGAGAGCACCCTTCGGAGAGGCCACCTGAGCCTGAGCTTGCTGGTGCACAGTTTTGCCACTGATGCTCGCGGACTGATCGGCTTCACCTACGGGCCCTTTGGAAGGGTGACGATGACCTCCTTCACCAAATACGTCCTACTCTACGTCAAGTTTCTCCTGATCACCTCCAAGTGGGCGAAGAAGGTTTAAGAAGCTGCTGCTGCTGGTCTTAAAGTGCACTAGGAAGCGTAATTTAAAACTGGATAAATTGTTTTGCATGTTGTGCTGATTTGATTACAAATAATAATGTTTTTTTTGGTGTTATCGTCTCTTTTTGAGATATGCTAAGTAAGTTTACTTTCTGTACTTGTCGCTGTTTAGCGGCGGTTGCTTATCAGCAAAGGACAGACAGTGCACTTTTGTGCAGTGTGAGGTAAAATCGTGTGCTGTACTGATTTGTATTTTTTTGGTTTGTACAAAATAAAAGTTTTTTTTAATTTGTAAAACAACAACAATATTTATTTTTTCCTTTACGTTTACTAAAAATAATAATCATGAGACACTTGCTGTTTATTACAATTTTGTTTTAAAAAAAGTTTAAGATTAAAAATATAAATGGATTATTCCACTTGGTTTGTCCTGCTCGAGATAGTGATCTCCATTTTTGCGGGACTTTATTTGTAAGTTGTAAACTTTTTTTAAGTTTTAAATTTAAAGCTAACTTTAATTTTCAGCTACATCAAACAGAAATACAGCTACTGGAGCAACCGGGGCGTCGCCGGGCCTAAACCTTCCTTACTGAATTTTGGCAATGTCCTTCAACTGGAGGGCGCTCCGCAGGATCAAATTGAGTTGGAGATGTTGCAGAAATACGGAAAAGTTTATGGTAACCGTTCTTTTTTTCTAAAAATTTAAATTTAATTAAAACTTTTTTTACAGGAATTTACACTGGACTCCAGCCTACCCTGGTCGTCCTCGACGAGGCGCTCATCAAGACGGTCCTTGTCAAGGACTTTTCCGCCTTCATTGACCGTCGATCGCTGAACACCTACCACGAGCTGGTCAACTGCGCCCAGTTTTTCACCGAAGGTGATCACTGGGCAAAGGTTCGCTCCATCACCCGAATGGCCTTCACCTCAGGTCGGTTGAAAGCGATGACGCCCCTCTTTGACCGCTGTGTCGGCCAACTGCTGGAGCACCTTGACTCGATTGTTTCTAAAAGTGAAAACGAAGGCACAAACTCAGCCACTTTTGAGCCGCTTCCGGTGCTGTTCACCTTCAGCATTGACGCCATCTCGGCGACGGCCTTCGCCACTGAGGTCAACTCTTATCAGGGGATATCTTCAGGGAGCAAAAGTCCACTGCTGAAGCATGCGCTAGACTTTTTCACCATTTCACCGTTGAAGGCGTTGTCCTACTTTGCACTGCCGCGCCTTATCAACGACCTTTTTGGAGTGCGGCACATTTTCAATGCAGCTAGTTTTGACTATGCGACTGCGTTGATTCGGGAGATTCTGCGACAACGTCGTCAGACAAAAGTTAAAGTTGGTTCAAGCAAACATAAAGATCTAATTCAGCTGCTGATGGACGCCTATGTTGATGAGTCTGAACTAAAAAAAGTCGAAGGTGGAAATTTTGGCCGCCTTGAAACTAAACTTGAAGATGAGAAAGGTTAGAACTGGGAAAAATCAATTTAATTTTTTTATTAACAAAATTTTTTTAGATGACGACGTTCAAGCTAAACTTGAGCAATCACCATCATCATCCTTATCATCATCAAGTTCAACTACCACTACTAAAGTCAACAAACTAACGCTAAATGAAAATGAAATCGTCGCACAGGCAATACTCTTCTTTGTGGCCGCCTTTGAGACTGTCAGCTCAGCGTTGACTTTTGCCCTGTACGAGCTGACTGTGAACGGCGACATCCAAGACCGTCTCTACAATGAACTGGTGACAGTATTTGAAGGCAGTAGAGGAAGAAGAAGTTCAATGGCATCATCATCATCATCATCATCATCATCATCAGCTGATAACGTCCTCTATGAAAAGCTGATGAGCCGCGGCGAGCTTCCTTATTTAGATGCAGTCTGCAAGGAGGCACTTCGAAAGTACCCGCCTGGAAAGCGGCTGGAACGTCGAGTCACTGTGGAGCAGTACAAACTGGGAGATATCCTCCTGAAAAGGGGACAACTGGTGGAGATTCCGCTGATTGCGGTGATGCGCAACCCGGAGTACTTTCCCCAACCGGAAGTCTTTAATCCGGAGCGCTTTTTGCCTACTGAAGAGGATATTGCTCCTCAACTAGGACCGTTTCTCGCCTTTGGCCAGGGTCCTAAAAACTGCATCGGTGCCCGATTCGCCTACCTTGAGATGAAGATGGCCCTCTCAAAGATGCTGCTAAAGTTTAGGTTCAGTCCCACGGCAGACACGCCTGCTCGATTGGTTTTGGAGACTTTCAAACCGTCACTAATGCCCAAACCCTTTTTGGTGGCGATTGAACGGAGATAGGTTGAAATAGTTAAGATTTTCTAATAACTTTTTTACTGAATTTTGTACAAAAATGATACAAGTTTTTGTCATATTTTTTCACTCAATATTCATCTGGTTTTTCACCACCGCCAGAAAGGTGACCGAGATGTAGACGATGGTCATGTGGAAGGTCTTTGAGGTGATGCGGTAGTTGGAAAGTAATCTAAAAATGATTTTTTATTACCATTTTTTAAAAATTTATTTTAAACGCTTACTTGAAAGCATACGGATGCAGGCGACTGTGCAGCAACAGTGCTTCAGCCTTCAACTGAAACACCAAATTAGTTTGAACTTTTGAAACATCTTCATTTTTAGTGGAGGATCCAAAAGCTAGATAGTAAAATGATCTATTTGCCCGGGTGATTGCTCCATTTTGCTTCACCACCAACGCACACTGTCTTATGATGGCAAAAAAGAAAGACGCCAAGCTAATTAGGGTCAACAGAAAGAGAATTCGAGAATCTAAGCTGGCTTGTCTGTTGAGGAAGACCACGTAGACGACGTAGCACTGCTCGGCAATGTGAAAGCCAAACGTGGCGGTCAAATAGGGGGCCCAGTAGGAGGAGGAGCTGCAAATGGCCGGGCAGATGGTGCTCTCCATTTGATTGTTCAAATCCGAAAGTGAGCGTAAAAATAATTTGTTTTTTTTGCTGCTCTTTTTGAGCGTCTTTTTTGTGGCTGCAGTTTTAAGTTTAAAGTTTTAATGATCAATAATGAAAATTGCAGTATTAGTAGTGCTCGATGTAACGATGACAAAGAAGACAATGGTGAAGATGGCTAAAGTTTTTTAAATTTTTAAAAATATTTCATTTAATTTTAAACAAAAGATTACTTACTATAAATAAGATAGAACATGAACAGCGAAGGGATTGACCGAAAAGAAGTGAAAGGACAGTGTTTTTATCGGGTACTTTTCATAAGTATACATTAGCCAACAGAAAGTGGATACGAAAAGTTGTGCAAAACAGTGCACAGGCAGAATGAGACATTTGCGTTTTTAGCCAGTTTTGCCACGATGCGATTCCATTTTGTCCAAGTTTGGTGTAAACGTAAACTGTTTTGTGGTTGCGATTAAAGAACAGTGACCTTGAAGGGTGAAAGGGTGTAACTAGTAATGAAAAGGTGGCAAATTGCCAGACGGCAGTGCAGTCAACGTCAGCAGGCACATGTCCGACTCAGATTCTTGCCGAAGTATTGTGAACAAAATGTAGGGCTGACTTGAAACGAGCCAAGATGGAGGCCAGTTTCAGTTGCCTCAAGTGTAGCCAGCAGGCAGTGAGATGAAAAGAAAAACATCAAAAGTAAAGTGTCGTTTAGAAGGTGTTTGTTACATTTTTCCTTTTCAAGTTCATTATTAAAATAGTGTTTTATTGAATTTAGCTCATGTAAAATTATTTTGTAGTGAGTAAAAAGTTGTTGCATTAAAACATTGTTTGTCAGCAAATTAATAAAGAAGTTCATTTTAAAAAAGCTAAATAATTTTAAAATTTTAAATTTTTTATTAAACTTTTTTAAAATTAAACATTTGCACTGACAAATTTTTTATTTGTAAAACGATTAAATTTTGTGAAATGCATTCAAAATCTTATGACACTTTTACGTTGTTTGGCATAAAATCAATAACAGTTTTTAATTCAAATGAATTTTTCAATTGATTGTTGTTGTTATTTAACAATAAAAATAATTTAAATTTACAAAAACAAATAAATAATTGTTTAAATTTAGTCAAAAAACTTTTGTTAAAGTTATAATAAAACAATGTTACATAAAGTAATAACAATAAAAATACAATAAAACATAAAGTTTTACTAAAAACATTAAAATTATATATTTTTGCTTAATCTAAACGCAATTTTTAAATTTTAATAATATTAAAAGAATCGCTGAGTGAAAGTGAACACGAGCATACGTAGTCCAGACTGACTTTATTGGCAAAGAGAAGCTGCTTATACACAAACAGGGGACGTAACTTCGAACTCTCAAAGCCACGTCGCTAGCGGCCTATGGGCCGCTACTTAAATTAAAAAAATTGTGTAAAAATATTGATAACAGTAAAATTTATTCTGAATTCAAAAACGTTTAATTAATGAGGATTAAAATGTTAATTATACAGAAGGACAAAAACAGTACAACTTCAATTAAAAAAGCAATTTTGAAAAGTCAACATTTCTAGTAAAACTGTGCACCTAGTAATTAGTTGTTTTTAGTAAAAGTTTTAAACTTTCACTTTATTTTTTATTCATAAACAAAACTGAGTTTGTTTTTTATTTGCATTAACCTACATGACTGCTCATTACAAACCACAATGCTTCTTTATGTCAACTTGATCGTTTTAAAAAATGGTCAATATGTTGATTTACTTTTTGTTGTTTTTATTTAGCTTATCACCAGTCCAATCATCGTCACTCAGCGCTCGAAAACTGCCGTACATTGGCGACATTTCACTAGTGGAGTACCTTCAGCAAACTGCTAAACTGCTTAACATTTTTATAATCAGCAATTTTATTTTTGATGAAACTGTTAATTTGACTCACAAAGAAAAGATGGTCACCTCTGCGTTGCACTTTAGGCTTATCAATAATTATCCAAACATAAACCACATGTACCTTCACTCAATTAACTCCAGTCAACTGCTCGACAACCTTCCTCACTATCGTCTACTGATAACTGACGTCCTGCTGATCTTTGACTTTCAAAATCCCACTCACCACAACCTTAAGCTTGATCAATCAAATTTCAACCTTCTCTTTAGTAAACTAAATCGCCTCTACCTCAACTGTCGGCAGTGTCAGCCGTTTATTGTTCTCTTCTCCGAAGCCTACAGCAGCGTGACGACCACTTACACCTTAGCAACGAAAGCGAATGTGCTGTTGAAAAAGATTTTCAGAGCAGTTTTAGTTGTAGAAAAGGATCCAGATAAAAACAACAAACATTTTACGGCAATTTTAGTTCACCCGGTACTGTACGGCTGTGCCCAGGTCCCGGAGGTGAGGATGGCGCCCGAAACTGCCGCAGACTGGGCGCCATATCAAATTCGCGATCCAAAACGGTGCACCCTCGGCGGTCAGACGCTAAACGTCTCCATCAGTCATGTAAGCAAACTATTTCAATTTTATTTTTTAATAATTGTTTTTTTCAAATTAATTTCCCTCTTTTCAGTGGTTCCCCTACTGCGACGTGGTCCGCCGTACAGCGCCCGCCCCAACTGTTCAGCTGAAAAAATCAATGGAGGCAACGCTTTTGTGGGCTCTAGAAAAGCGATTCAACTTTAGGGCAAATTTAATTGACGGCCAAGAGGACTGGGGCACGCAGCTGTACGGCGAGTGGACGGGCATGATGCGCCAGGTGGTGGATGGGGTACATGCTGAAATGTCTAAAATTAAAAAAAAATTGACCATTTTAACTTCACTGTTTAGAGCGTCGACCTTGCGATGTGCGGCTTCACCGGCAACTGGCCCCGCTACCGGGCGGCCCAGTTCAGTCGGTACATTGCCCACGAGGAGATAACCTGGATGATGGCTAAATCAAAAGCAAAAAGGCGATCCTGGATCGTCTTTGCCCCGCTCTCGGTGGACATTTGGCTGCCACTGGGAGGTGTTTTCCTTTTGATGGCAGCCCTCCTTTACCTGAGCCTTCCACGAGCTCCTTCTAAACAGCACTCAAACTCCCAAACCTTTCTTAGCCTTTTTGGCGTCTACCTGCGGCAGTGTTAGTATGTTGGAAAATTCTGATACAAAAAATTGAAATTTTTTAGTTTTATTTAAATAGCTCTAAAAAGCATCGAGGCGGAAAGGGACGCCCGAGCTCGCTTACTTTGGTCCACCTGGATGCTCTCCGCCCTTCTCCTGACCAACCTCTACTCCTCCAGCTTCTACTCTTTGCTGACAATTCCGCTCAGCTCGCCCACAATTGAAACGCTGGCGGACCTGGAGAAAGCTGCCGCTTCCTCCGATGACTACCAAATTCTGACCTGGGCCAATAGCTCCATTCTGGTCAGTCTCTTTCAGGCGGCGGACACTCCCGATGACCCTGATCTGAAGGTACTGAGCGCCCTCGGAGCGCACATTCGTCGTCACCAGCAGGAGGGACAGCTGCTGTTCACTGATGAGGTGCAGCAGTTCCGGCTGATTGAGAAGACTGCCTGGCAAAACTGGCCGCCGGTGGTGATACTCACCAGTCGAACGTACCTGAACGTCAAGTTTCGAAAGCGGAAGCTCTTCAGAGCCGTTCCAAAGGTCGGCGCCGAGAATCTGATCACCTACTTCACGGGGATGGTCTTTCCAAAGCGGTCTCCACTGACTAAACCCTTTGATACGGTGTGAGTGCTTTTATTAAGTTTTGATTTAAGAATAAAATTTAAATCTTTTTTTTCACTTCTAGGATTGTCCTCATGCAGGAGACGGGCATTCACCGCTATTGGATGGACAGTGGACCGCTGTTTGTTGATGATGGAAAAGCGGGCCAAAACGAGCAGAATATCAGAAATTTGACGCTTATTGACCTGAAAAGTACCTTCTTTCTTTGGATGATTGGCGTGAGTGTTTCAGTGACCGCCTTGATTGCTGAAATTTTAGTGCGCTTACTGCACATTGACCAAAAAGTTTACCAGCTCAAAAATACCTACTTTTCAAATCTAAAATCTTATTTTGAACGTTTTAGACGTTTTGGATGTTTTATCAAGCTTAAGTAGCAAAAGAAGAAGATTGACGACTGTTGCAAGTTGAAAAGTTAGCCGTAGTGCTGGAGCTCCTTGTACTTGCTGGACTTTTGTTTTCAGATTGTCTTCGAGAGACGGAAGAAGATGGAGAACGGCTTTTTGTGGAAGTTTGAAGACTTTTTCTGCTGACGCTTTGACGACTGAACGACGACGTTTCTCTAATTGAACTTCGACCTTTTCTGTTCTTGCTGCCTGCTGAAAGTGAACTCCTGCTTTTGCTCCTTTTTGAGAGAGATCTACTCTTGAAGGAAAGTAAACTCCTGCGTTTTCTACTCTTCTTTCTTCCTTTACTGCTGCTCCTACTCTTCCTTTTCTTTTTTCCTTTTTCATTACTTGAAACATTGCTCTCATCCCTGGAAAAGTACCACCCAACCAGGCCGCAGATGGTCAACTGGACGGCCACAAAGACGACTGCAGCAATCAGTAGAGAGTTTCCTAAAAAATAATAGCAAAAGTATTATATAAAATGCACAAAAACTCCCAACACGCAATCACTCACTTTTGAAGGAAATACTGATCGGCACCTCCTCATTGCAGCCAATAAACTCCCGCACGGTGGTCCGCTTGAAAGTCCGGTGAACCTTTCGATCTTCCAGCACGTGCACCACTCCGTGATCATCAAAGAGTACCATCTCTTCGCCGCTGAAGCTGTTCAGCTGAAAGCCGGCCACCAGCTTAGAGCCCTCGGAAAGACTGATTCTAGTACATCGAGCCAGTCTCTCCTTGAACTTCTTCTCTTCCTTCCTCTCAAGGTACAGTCGATAGGCGAGGAGGCGGTTCACCTGGTCGAAGGTCATCGACAGCCAGTCCATTTGTTGTTTCTGTTCAGAGCTTTTTTGCTGTTCCAGTTCCTCCTTTTTGGCTTTCAACAGCGTCGATGAGTAGAAGGTGAGAAACTCGCTGAACTCGGAGCCGCAGAACAGCAGCTCAGCTAGGTGACCTTCTTCTTCTTCTTCTTCTTCTTTTCTTCTTCTACTTTGCTAACGTCCACGTAATGTGCCGAGTAGGGCAGGTTGCTTATTGGAGGTCTAGAAAGAGGGACCAGCTTATTGAGGTCATCGTGGCACAACGAGCCGGAGCTGGTGTTGCCGTGCAGCGCTGGAAGGTCGCCCCGGTGGACGTCCACTGCAAAAACGCAAAGCTTCTCCTCTTGATGAGTTTTTCCACTTTTTGCCCTTTTTGTAGAGAAAGCTTTTCGGTAGAGAAAGGCAAGGTACTCGAGGGCTTTTAGCTTTGAGACACCACCACCACTACTACTACTACTACCACCACTTTTATCATCTTTGAAGATTGAGAGCGTGAAGCCGTAGAGAAGAGATTGTTGTTGTTTATCATCTTCGAGTATTCCCCGCTTTTCAAGCGATGCCGCCGCCGCTGGAAAACGGACCGAAAAAGGTGTCGGCCGATGGTTGATAAGCAGACGAAAGGAGGGCTTTAAAGAGGGTGATGAAGAAAAGGAGGAGGAAGGTGGTGGTGGTGGTGGTGGTGGTGGTGGTGATCGGTAGTCGAGCACCTCCAGCGGCAGCTCGTAGACCATCAGGCTGGAGGTGACCAGCAGGAAGCGGTCGAGGAGGCGACCTGCAGCGAGAACTTTTAACTCGCCACTTTTAAGCTGGGAGCAGGTGTTGTCTTCCTTCTTCTGAAGCTGAAGATGAGGGTGACCATCTTCAGCGGTGGTGGTAGTGATGATGAGGTGATGATGATAGGGTACGCTGAATAGAATGATGACTAGTGCAGTGATTGACGATAGTGTTGACGTGTACATGGCAGGTACAAAAGTGGTGAAATGAAGGGGGTGATTGACAACAGCTGTATAGAAAAGATTGTTTTTGTTTTGGTGCCCATTGTTGCCAGCTGTTTTTTTCTCTAAAACTTTTTTTACAGTTCAAAATGTACACAGAGCTTTTGGTTTTATTAAACTTTTTTTTGTAAAACACAAAATAAATAATTTGTTAGCGACTTTAATATGCAAAAAAAGTACAACAATTTTTAATTGCGCTAAAAACAAAAACAAGTTAAGTAAAAAATCTTAATTTTTGCGGTTTGCAGAGTTGGCTGCTGTTATAATCTGCCCTTGAAGCATTTTTTACAGTCGTAATTTCAGTTTTAAACTTGAGTTTATCAATGCATACACTCAAGATAATTAAGCAATTAAACCAAAGCAAAACAGCAAGTACACAGTTATCATTTTGTTGCTATTCCCAATTATTATTAATAGCGCCTAAATCTCCTGCGGCCACTGTCAGCAAATGCAGATAAATAAACTGAACAAGTTTTTCTTTCTACTGATATTTTAGTTTTTCATAAAATACGTTTTTGGCTGCTGACACAAAGTTACTCGTTTTAAATTTAACACTGACAGATCATTGGCAAAAAATGTCGCATTTCAGTCATCAGATTAGAATCACCCTGCTGTTTGCCGTTCTCTTCTGCGTGGTCGTCGCAAGAAGCACTGGAAAACCAAGTATCAGCAGACATGAAGGACAGTCTCCTGACACGGGCATTGTTCTCCGAACAGGACAGTCCACAGTGGTAAGTGAAAATGATTTACAAAATGATTTACAAATTTTAAAATTTTTACTTATTTATTTGCAAAAACAGCCTTTCCAAACGAGCACTGATAAAAACAGTGGAGAGTCAATAAAATGCAACAGCCGACCTGCCTTTTTCCTTGCACAGCTTTTCTGTTTTGTTTCGATTGCTATAATTTATAAATTGTACAATATTTGCTCTGTCGGATTTTGACTACAAGTTGCAGGTACAACAAAAAAATTACCTGCAAATTCAATTTCAACTTGTACAACTCTTTTGTAGCATAAAGAGAAAAAAAATTTACCTCTTTCCATTAACCTTGAAGGGGAAAAAATGCAGTGCAATAAAAAAAATACTTTAAAAAAACTTGTTTTTGGTGATTGCATGTGCAACTGCTATGCATTTTTTGTCAATGTTTTTTGCACTGTTAAAGTTATTAGTTTGTTAAAAAGTTTTTGTTTAAAATAAAAAAATGACCAAGTTTTACCCAGTTTATTTGCCTGTTGTTATTTGGTTGCTACTAATTTACTGCCTGCCCAATTACTGCGTTTTACACTCCCAAACTGTTCATCCGTTGCCTTCGTCCTCAAGCGGTCAGTCACTGGACACGGGAATTGCACTTTCCCGAACGCCTGAAAGTGGCATCTTCAGGACAACAACTCTGGTCGACAGAACTTCAGAGGTAATTTTGAGTATTAAACTACAAACATGTTTTTATTTATCTGTTTGTTTCTTTTTAACTAGACAATAACTAAAACAAAAGAAGTTTCATTTGAAGATCTTTCTAATAAAACTGATGCAGTGTCAATGGTAAAACTTTTTAGCAATGAAACAGCTCCGTTCACTTTTTCAAGGATTTTAAATAGAATTTTTGTTTTGTTAGCACATCTTTAAAAATGCATTTTATTTTGTTTGAAATAAAAATGTGAACAACAATTGTACAATTTTTAAACGTAGTTAAAACTTAATCCTTTCATTTTGATTGACTGGCAGTCAGTCAAGCAAAAGGATTAAACGAGCATCAATTTTTTCTTGTTTGAATTGTTTGTAAAAACTTAATAAAAATCATTTTTACACTATGCATTTTTGTTTCCTTGGAAAGCATATAAAACACCTGTTGTTGAAAAAATAAACTGACAAAAACAACAGCAACTAAATAACTTGCTAAAAAATTCCAATTAACATGTTGGCTAAACTTTTATCTTTTACCACTTTTCTTCCAATTTCTCTTCAGGATGGCTCCCACACTGCTGACACTGGAATCATTCTTGCAGCGCCTGAAAGCAGTTTTGAAGAAGTTTCAAAAACCGCTACATTAGCTTCAAAAGAAAGCAATCGAACAGTGGAAGTCAATGCTACGGCAAACAGAGAAACCAACGTCGTAAGATACTTCCTGTTATAATATAACTTAAACTTCATATTTTTATAATAATTTTTTAAATCAAGAATCTTGATTGCGCAAACTCCATTCGCCCGTTTCAGGCAACACTGTTAACCACTGTGTAGGCAATTCTAAGCGAGTTAAAGGCAATCAACGGCAAATTAAAAATGCTTTCAAACGGGCCCAGCAGCAGCCTGTACGGCTACGGCCAGTACGCATTCGGCCTGGTGCAAAGAAGTCGTCGGCCTGGTGAGCTGGACAGTCCTCAAATCAACCTTCAGGGCTGGAGCTTCCTCAGCCAACTGGCCCGGCCTGCCCAAGGCCACCAGCTACGGCGGATCAGGACGTGTCAGTCCTCTGAGTGAAGACAGCTGGAAGCGGGCGAACTGCCTCACCTTTAAATGCCTCGTTTAGCAGGTAGCTAACCTTGTGACCTCTTTTTGCGGCCGCCTGGCCAAAGCCAATTGCAGCGTTGATGTGACCTAGGTAATTAATAATAAATTGTAATTTTTTTATACTTTGAAATAATTTTTTACCTGTGCCGTCAATTGCGTGCATAAAAATTTTTAAAGTTTTTGATGTCATTTTTTTGCTTAGTTTTCAAATCCAAATGCTAAATTGTTAATTTTGTTGTTGTCAATTATTTGCCTTGCTACAAAATTGGTTTTGTTTAGCGGTTTATATACTGATGATTAGCAAACAGTATAAATCAAAGGCAATTAAGGGCTGATTGTCGGAATTGAGCACCAACATCAAAAGAGTTTATTGCTGGTATCAGAAGTTTACATCAACAACAACTGTCTGGTGAGTGAACCAATACTGCTTTGGTGAACAAAAAATGTTTTAATCAGTACCAATTGATTATAATTATCTGTGTAACCACAAAAAACTTTTGCAAATTGTAGAAACTACTCAATTGATAACTGTTTGTGTTAATAAAAAAACTAGACATTTGTAATGATTTTGACATTTAAGTGCACAAAATAAAAATAAACTTAAGTAAATAATAAAGTTAACAAAAATTCCCAAATTAGTTTATTTTTTAATTAAATTTTTGACCTAAAACTATTTTTTGCAATTTTTTATTTTTGTACATTTGTTTTTAGTACAAAAAAATGATTTTTTGCAAAAAAAATGTACTAAAATAAAAATGGGACAGTTATGATTGAAAACATGTGATTTTCAGTACAATGTTTTGCCACTGAATAAAATAATTAGTCACGATAAATATGAAATATAAAATAAAGTTTCTAGTTCTTGACTATAATTGAAAATTGCACCTGTTAGTTTTTCTGTTAGCAAGTGTCTTAACAGTAATTTTGCAAGTGTAATGAATTCATTAAACTGTGAATGCAAAAATCAATAAGTTTTTCAACTATGAATTGTTTTAGCCATGTGTGGGTTGTTAAAATAAACTTCATCAACACTTTAAAAAATAATGTTTTTCCAAGAAAATTTAAAATGCATCTGTCAAGCCATTATGTACTTTTGGTTTTAATTTTTGACAAAGTATCCGCCAGTTTGTACTACGGTGACCAATCAATAAATCAATACCTGACACAGTTCTGTGCATCGACAAACGCCGACCATTTGCTAGTGATATCTCAACCTAAACTTAATCATCATCAGACAAAAACCAACAACAAATCGGATTATAAAATGCCAATTTCTCAAAAAAACAATCAAAACAAAATTCTTAAGCATTTTCAAGCAAACTGCAGGCATGAAAAGTATGATTACATCAAAAATGCCAAACTTTCTGAAACACTATTTCAACTATCTTTGCTGCCAACGATCAAGTACAAACTGCCCCGGTTTCAAATACTGATCAACTTTGAAGCAATAACAACAGCTCAGGCGACCCACTCAGCCAAATCCTTCCACCTTCTCCTTTCATCATTAAACTTTCTCTACAAAAAATGCCTCGCTTGTTTACCCTTTATACTACTCTTCAGCAGCAGTCAAATCTCTTCAAACGATCTAGCTGATCTAACAAATCGCGTATACAAACAGTTGAACAGCAACTTTAAGCTTATTTTAGTTTTCTCTTCAGCTGGCAATCAACAAAGTACCCCTGTGATTCACCTTAACCCAATTGTTGATGGGTGCCTCCAACTTCAAGGGGTTTTTGCGCCAAAAAGTGAGCTTGATTTTGCCCGACTCAAAGTGCACTACAGCCAGTGCAATCTGCACAATTTAGTGGTGAATGTGACCGTAAACAATGACGTTCCCTTCTGTCGACTAGTACGCGATGAGGCTAATGGTGGAAAACTTAAAGCTCGGTTTTCCATTGAAATGCAGCTGTTGAGTGTCTTGGAAAAACGATACTTCTTTCAGAGCAACCTCATTGACGCCCATCGACGGTGGGGGCTAATCAATCGCGCCGGGCAGTGGACCGGGGTGATTGGAAGCATCGTCAATGGGTAAGTTTTATTTAATTTTTTTGTTAACACTTATTAAAACGCTGTTTTAAACTCCCCAGACGTCCCAGTTTGGCCTCTGCGAGATCTCCATCACCGAGGCCCGCTTCCAGGTAGTGGACTACTCGCACTACTTGTTCCTCGACCAGACGACCTTCATCTCGGTGGCGCCGGGCGTCGCCCGGACCGACTACCTCGTGGACGCCATGGGCCACTATCTTTGGCTGCTGAATCTCGCCTCTTACGTCCTTTCCGCAGCGGTGTTCTGCTCGATGATCTACGCCTACAGAAACCAACTTTCTTACCTTCCTCAAAGCAATGATCACTGGCGACTTTCCTATCAGGTGGTGCTGCTGGAGATGTACGGCATCTACCTCAAGCAGTGTACGGTGCTACTAAACCAGTACTTTAAGTACTCAAATAAATTGATCTTTTTTCCCTTTCCCCAGCAATCAACTGCCCGCGCCAGGCCTCCACTTCGCTCAAGTGCACCTACAACTTCTGGGCCCTGGCCGCGCTGATCCTCTCCACCGCCTACAGCTCCAACATCTACTCCCTCCTCACCGTGCCCACCTACCTTCCACCGGTGGACAGTCCAGCCGACCTCCTTAAAGTAGCCCAGTCTGACTCCCACCTGATCCTCACCAAAGACGAAACCAGCATGCTGATGAACTTCATCTACGCCAGGCCGGACACAGGTGGGCAGCTCTTTCACGCCATCGGCGTGCACATGAACCGCACGGCGAGGCCAATGATCGAGACGATGGACGACCTGATCAGCACAGTCGAGGAGGCAGAAGGGAATCCCAGTTACCGGAAACCGGTGGTGGCCATTGCCACTCGTATTAATCTGATGGTTCGGCGGCAGCTGTTTGCTAAAAAACCACTGCACATTGGCACGCAGGGCATTGAGCAGAATCAGATTGCGATTCCGCTGCAGCGGCGGTCGCCCCTGCGAAAACCTTTCAATATAATGTAAGAACTTTTTTTTAATTTTTTTTGTTTGAGATTTTTCGAACTTTTTTTACCAACTGACAGTATTATCCGAATGCGAGAGATGGGCTTCTTCGTCTACTGGCTGAAGGCGACCATCTTCCACATGGCCCGGCGAATGGGCACCAAAGTAAGGGCGCGAAGTTTGAATGAGAATCCCAACTCGGCCTCAACCGGAACTGGCGCCGCCAAGGAGAGCGCCCATTTTCTCAACATCAGCCGACAGATGCTAGCCTCGGTCTTTGTCATGTGGGCGCTGGGGCTGCTGCTTGCCGGTGGAGCACTGGCGCTGGAGCAGCTCTTTCACTGGTGCACCCAAAGTAGAAGAAGTCTTCATGAAGTTCCTGATGTGGCTAGTTAAAGCAATTTTACTGTTGTTTGGCTGTTTATTTTAGCGTGTTTTCTTAGGCTCAACTTTTTTTTGTTTTGGTTACGTTTGTCTGAATGACCCCCATTCACGCCTGCTGACTGATTTCCAGACTTGAAAAACTGGATAGAAACTTGAAAAACTTACTGGCTTCTTGAAGTTTCCACTTTTTCCATTGGTTCCTTCAGTCAACTGGCGTGAAAGGGGGTGGGGGTCATTCAGCTAAACGTAACCAAAACAAAAAAGTCATAGGGCACCGGCTCGCGCGCTCAACTTTTGATTTACTTTAAAAATTCTAAACAGTTACATTTTAGCTTTTAAAAATTAAAATTTTTGATAAGTTTGGAAGAAATACTTTTCAAGAACATGATGATGTTTTAAAAATTTTGAAAATCGAAACTGTTTTTCGGGTAGAGTGCAATGTCGCAAGGTTCTCCCAAAATTTACAAAAAATTTTAAAGTTGACTTTTATCCTAGAACAGTTAAACTTTTTTGAAATCTGATTGCATATTCTTAAAGTTTAGTTTTTAAGCTTTACAATGGTATACAACATGTAAGAGTTTCCAAAAAATTTTTCCCGCACTGGCTGCAATGTCGCCTTTGACTGGACGCTGGCCGTGCGGCCTAACCGCAAGGTGGCGCCCATGCTCATTGATCTGCTGCGTAGTGAAGGTAAAAGCGATGAAAGATATTAAAAAAACTTAATTTAACGTCGTAAATCTGATTAATTTTTCCTTTTTTGCCTACAGGCATCAGCCAGTTGTTTAGGCGACTGACAGGCGAGAACACTTTAACAGTTTCCTCCACTTCAGTGGAAAACTTCCTAGGACCTGCTTCAACTGGCACGGAAAGCGTTGTCTGGTTAACTGAGGACTTTCTTGGGCGAAGCAGCAGTTTTAGAGGAGCAAAGAAAGCAGCACTTCCGCCGCCGCCGCCGCCGCCGCCTCGTCTGACCCACTTCCGCTTCTTCTCCGCCTAAACCCGTCGCCGTCTGGCGGTGCTCGACCACCTCTCCGAGCTGTCACTGTTTAGTTTTCTGTTTAATGAGTCCGTTTTCATTCTGCCCGGCGCCGCCAGCATCCTCCTGGGCACCTTTCTCCAGCACGCGCCGGAGCACTTTTTCGGAAACCGTAACCTGCTTAGAGCACTTGCCGCCTCAGGGCCAATGCCAGTGGCACTGTCGCTGGCGACGTTCCCCGCCGAGCTGGCACTGCTCCTCGCCGCTACGGCCTGGAGCCTGCACGCCCGAGAGGTGTTCCAGGCGGCGGTCGGTCAGATGAAGGCGTCAGAGCTGCGACGAAGTGTTCCTTATCACTTTCATCATCATCATCATCAGCAGCAGCAGCAGCAGCAGCAGCAGCTCTATCAGCGACCACTGCGTCCCTCTATGGCCACAACCGCCATCAGCGCCATCTGGCTGGGCGGCTTCTGTCGTCAGCACGCCCGCCTCCTGGTGGACCTGGGGCGCTCAACGCCGCCTCGCCTCGCCCTCATCATCGCCTTCTACCTCCCGGTGCTCATCTTCAGCATCTACAACCTCTGTCTGCTGTACTTTCTGCAGTGGAACGCCGTCGAGACGCTGTCCTTACTGGTCACCTTCTGGCATTGCCCTTACCTTCTGCCTACTGTTTCTCCTGTCGACGGTCGTCTGGGCGCTGTACAGCGGCCCTGGTGGCCAGCGGTACAGTGCGCAGATGAAGTGTGGAACCGGAAGGGGAGGCACTGCAGCAGGCCACTTTGACACGGCCGTTCTGCGCACCAAGCTGAAGCTGATGGCGTACCACGAGGTGCTTCACGGAGAAGAAGGTGTGCTTCACCTTTGGCAGCCTCTCAAAGGTGAGTACCGCTGGCTGGAGAGGTAAGTGAGGTTTTTGGGATAGCAGAAAAAAAGACAACTGTTTATCAGTGCACCCTATGTACCAGACGGTTACTGATCAGCTTTGTTTTCTTGCATTTTTTTTTATTTACAGCTGCTTATGCTCTATACTTCGTTTATATTGTACTCGTTTAAATTTTCATCAAACAACAAAAAGTAGTTTAGAAAAAAATGTTGTCGTACGACAACCTAACATAATAAATTTAAAATATGTGTATAAACTTACATTTTTCTAAATTGTAATTTTTCAATAATTACAAAATTAATAAACACCGGTGCAAATTTATTACATGTCCTTGGTGATGACATTGCGGCAATGTGAAAAAAGCAATAAAAGTTTTAGCACAAGTCAGCCAATCTATCCAGCCTATCAGTGGCTTATCACTGACACACTTGTTTCAATTTGGCGGCTGATAGGATGTCACACAAAATGAAAGTTGCGGACAAAAGGTACAAAACAAAGTTAAGCAGTTAAAAACAGACAAAAAAGATTTTTCATTTTCATTTTAAGTTAGGCCTTTTTTGTGATTGCATTACAAACAAGGAAACAATGTCTGAAACAACACCACCGACACCCGAAAACGGCGACACATCTCAGCAATGGCTGGCCGACTTTAGCAGCATCAGCAAGGACGACATGGTCCGAGGAGGGACGCCGGCGGACATCGAGGCGCGCTGTCTCTCCCTCGTACAGTCGTACATTGGCGGCAGCTGGGCGAATGCCACTTCACCGGCCGACATCACCGTACGGCGAATCTCCGGCGGTTTCACCAATCAGCTGTACCACGTACAGCTGAAGGCGTCAGTTCCCAGAGCTGAAAACCCCATCTACCAAGAGGAGGAGGAACCCACCGAGGTGGCCATCAAGCTGTACCAGTCGAAGCACATCAAGAACTACCACCCCGACGACCCGGAGCGCCTCAACGACACCGTCGTCCTCAATGTGATGAGTCAGACGGGCCTGGGCCCCAAAGTGTACGGCATCTTCGCCGACGGCTTCATTCAGGCCTACCACCAACATGAGCAGTTCCGAGGGCGGCACATGGAGCAGCCGGCGCTTCGCCGCCAGCTAATGACCCTCCTGGCGAACATTGCCCACCTGCAGGTGCCCATTCGCAAGGAGCCCGACCTGATTCTGCAGTGGTGCCGCGACTTTATCTCCTACGGCTACGAGCACTTTGACGTTTTGGCGCTGGCAAAGGAGCTCAAGCTGAAGTACCTCTCAACGGTGGACGTACTGGTGGAGTTTGACGCCCTGGTCGTCCGGATCAAAGCCTTAAAGTCGCCTCTGTTTTGCGCACACGACTTCCGAGGCTCGAATCTGCTAGTGACCCAGGTAAGATAACGGAAATCTTTGCCTGCGACCTGGAGCACGCCGGCTACGGCTCTCGAGCTACGACCTGGCGACCATCTTCTGGGAGTGGGCCAAAGGAGTGCTGGACATGACCGCGCCGCCGCCCACTGATGGAACCTCACTGACCTTCTGACCACCTACATTGATGCTGCGACGAGTGTCGCCCGGGTACTCCACCAGGCCGGAAATAGCCTAGAAGCTCATGCCAGAGAGGTGAAGCTGACCACCTCTTCAACGTGCTCTCTTTGCGGCTTTCTCATCGGCCAGAAGGAGGTGCTCATCGCGACGATGCCCATTGACCGGAAGACAGACCTGGTGGTGGAAGTTATTTTCGTTGATATTACAAAACTTTTTACTTGGTACTAACTTTTTTATTTCGTTTTACTTCAGGCATTTGCCGAGACATGTTTGAGCGCTTTTTGCGCATCAAACGCATCGCCATTGAGAAGGCTGGTATTAGTTGTGGAACAGTTTTTTTTTCAAATTACACATAACTTTCTTTTTTTGTAAATTAATTAAAAACTTGTGCCAATGATTTTGCGCCTAAAATCCAGTTTAACAACAAACAAACTTGCAGCGTGTTTATCTATATCATGTTTTTGTTTATCACAGTCACAATCTACTTGTGAGATAATGCCAGTTTGCGCCACTGCAAGCCTGACAGACATGTACAACTATCATCTATCTCTATCATGTACAACTGAAGGCCTCCTGTTCCTAAGCTAAATTCTTTCTATCAGGACGTAGCCCACGAGTTGGCCATCAACTGTACCAGTCGAAGCCATCAAGACTACCACGCCGACGACCCGGAACGCCTCAACGACACCGTCGTACCTCAATGTGATGACCAGACGGCCTGGGCCCCTAAAGTGTAACGGCAATCTTCGCCGACGGTTCATTCAGGTCCTATCCAGCACACATGACATTTGAGGGCACAGTGGCAGCCGGCGCTGCGCGCACTATTGCCTGCTGCCAACATTGCCCACCTGCAGTGCCCATCTCGCACAGGAGCCCGACTGATTCTGCCTGGCCAGAGACTACATCCTACATGGCTACCAAAACTTCACGTCTCACGCTGGCAGATGAGCTAAAACTACAACGCCTCTCTTCAATCAGCGTCTTGGAGGAGTTTGATGCGCTGGTGGCCAAGGTGAAAGCCCTGGCGGCGCCGCTCGTCTTTGCGCACAACGACTTTCACGGCTCAAACTTGCTGGTGACTAAAGCTACAACCACAACCACAACCACAACTGGTCAGCCTTCTCCTCAAATCTTCGCCTGCGACCTGGAGCACGCCGGTTACGGCGCTCGAGGCTACGACCTGGCGGGCATTGCCCGAGAGTGGGCGCAGAGGACAGGCGCCCTTGACATGTCGGCACTGGCGCCGACACTGGCCGACATGGCTGAAATGGAGGAGGACCGACTTCGCCAACTTCTCACCACCTACATTGAGTGCTGCGACGAGGTGGCGCCCGGCTACTCCAGCAGGCCGGAGAACAGCCTCGAGGCGCACCTTAGGGAGGTGAGCCTCTTCACCCTCTACAATAAGCTCTTCTTTGCCGGCTTTCTCATTGGCCAGAAGGAGCGGCTGATTGCGACGATGCCCATTGATCGAAGGAAAAACTTGGTAAAGTGATTTTCCACAGTGAAAATATAGTGCAAATATTTAGTTTAATTATTAAAAATTAAAATACTTATTTTTTTACAGGCCATGGCTGAAGCACTGTTTGAAGACTTTCTGCAGGCAAAGGCGCTTGCCATTGAGAAAAGTTACTACTAAAGTTGTTGGTGTTGTTATCAATTAGTTGTGTGCACAATCAAAACTAAAACCTTTGTAATGCATTTGCACGGTAAAACTCCACAGTATCAGTAGTCCACTGACAGTTGAAAATAAAAATTAAACTCAAATTTGATCAACCTATCTATCACGTTTTTCCTATCTATCAATTTGTAATTTGAAACGTACTTTGAGGTTTGTTCAGTAATACTGTAATAGTTGATTACACACAAACTTTGCAAATGGTTGCCTCAGTTTTGTCTGGTTTTGTATGGTAAAGCTCCGTTTTTGTTACGTTTTTAGTATCATAAAAAAGCACAAAAAGTGGCCTGCTCACAAACGCTCACTTGTCGTAATCAGTTTGCTTTGCTTTGATAAAACCTAGGTTTTCTTATACGCAAGTGCACAAGTGCAAAAAATCTCACAGTGCAGGGAAAAACACATGAATGAGCCGCTATTTAATAAAAGGGAAGATACAAAAACAGTCTTTCTAATTTTTGTCGGTTTTTTACTTTGGAAAACAACAGCAGTAAAAATGTCTGAAAATCAAGTGAAAAATCAACAAAATGAAGCAGCCCTGATCAGTGCCCAGCAGTGGGTGGAGGACTTTACCACCATCAGCAAGGACAAACTGGTCCGGGGCGACACGCCGGCGGACATCGAGGCGCGCTGTCTCTCCCTCGTACAGTCGTACATTGGCGGCAGCTGGGCGAATGCCACTTCACCGGCCGACATCACCGTACGGCGAATCTCCGGCGGTTTCACCAATCAGCTGTACCACGTACAGCTGAAGGCCTCCGTTCCCAGAGCTGAAAACCCCATCTACCAGGAGGAGGACGAGCCCACCGAGGTGGCCATCAAGCTGTACCAGTCGAAGCACATCAAGACCTACCACGCCGACGACCCGGAACGCCTCAACGACACCGTCGTCCTCAATGTGATGAGCCAGACGGGCCTGGGCCCCAAAGTGTACGGCATCTTCGCCGACGGCTTCATTCAGGCCTACCACCGACATGAGCAACTTCGGGCGCGGCACCAGGCGGACCCCGCTCTTCGGCGGCAGCTAATGCTCCTGCTGGCCAACATTGCCCACCTGCAGTGCCCATTCGCAAGACGGCCAACCTGGTGCTGGAGACGGCCGGTGAGTACGTCGCCTACGGCTACGAGCACTTTCAGGTGCAGCCTCGCCGAAGAGTTAAACCTGGCGCACCTTAAGGTCCCCGACATTCGCGCCGAGCATCGCGAGTGATGGGCAAGATCAGGCAGCTGAAGGTCCGTTGGTTTTCAGTCACTACGACTTTCGCGTAACAACCTCATGGTGGTGGGTACTAGTGAGGAGAAGAGAATGAAAAAGCCAGAAAATTCTCTCCGTCGACCTGGAGTTCGCCTGCTACGGAACGCGAGGCTACGACCTGGCCTGTATCTTCCTCGAATCAGGCCAAACGGAGTTCCTCGACATGGCCAGTCCGCCGCCCACTGATGAGACGCTGCAGGAGTACGTTCGCCTGTACATTGAGGCCTGCGAGGAGGTGGTGCCTGGCTACAGCAAACTAGAAATAAATAGCTTTGAGCAGCACCTGAAGGAGGCTCGGCTGATGGTCCTCGCCAATAAGCTCTTCCTCGTTGCCTTCCTGATTGGCCAGCGAGAGGCGTTGATTGCCACGGTGCCCCTGGATCGGAAGAAGAATCTGGTGAGAATCGGAATTTTTTATTGATATATCATTTTGTACACTTTATATTGATACCTTTTTTTCAATTATTTTTTTTCAGGCATTCGCCGAGGCGTTCTCGCCGATTACCTGCAGAACAAGGAGAGCTACATTGAAAAGGGCTTTTACTGAGCATTATGTTTGTGTTGTTTGTTTGGAGCCTCACTTTACAAACTTCAGGTCAGGGCAGTGAAAAAAAAGTCTTGCTAAAAGGAGAAACTGAGTACCTTTTAATCACATAGTGTTCTCTGAGGTAATTTTGTGCCAATAAAAAAGGTTTGTCATTTTAGTAATGAGGCTTTTGTTTACAAGTCAAGTACACGTGTTTTGCTAGTCACTAAAAACTACAGTCGCAAATTAAGCAATTAAGCTTTTGGTAAAAAATCAGTGAGACAAGTTAAGTTACTGATGCTGTTGTTTTTTCCTCCCGTTCTTCCTCAGTGAACAGGATGAACTGTTCAAGCATAAAAGCAGTGTAAGAAACAAAAAAGATAAACGTTTTTTTTATCTTGCCATTCTACTCAAACTAAACTTTTGTTGCGGTAAAAACGGTAACCGATAAAAAAATGTAGAGCACTCATTAGAATCAGTTTTTATTGCTCGGGGTTTTTGTGACTTTATTATTTGGTTACCAAATTGTAAATGGTGAAACTTATGATTTTCAGGTCAACTTATGCTAGTAATAAAGAATAAGAAGAAAGAGAAGAGAACAGATTTTATTCGCCCTTTCGAGCCTTTTTGACTTAACTCGTACGAATACAGCGAGCCACCAGCCCTTCGATCTGGCGACAACAGCAACGACAACAACAAACGAGTACTTGTAGTCAAGCCTTGCCGACGAGCCACCGTCTTCTCTGCCTTCATACGTTTTCTTCAGTCTGCTGCTGCTTCTTCGCCGCCAGAGTCTGCGTAGGCGCCCTTAGTGCTGCACTCGATGAGATAAGGTTTCTGCGCGACGCTCGGGCGCGCGCCGGCGCAGAAGAAGCGAGCCGTCAGCAAAACACAAGCGGTGGACAGACATCCACGCCGAGAAACAGGAAAACGGCCGAACCAGAGGTCAGCAGTTGAGCCTTGGTCTTCGGAAGATGTCGACGTCCCGATGAAGCCTTCAAGGCCATAAGGCCAGTAGTTCCGAATGGGGAGTCCGCGTAGCAGGGCATCGCAGGGGTAACTTCCACTCTTGACCACGTGGCCGGCCTCTTCAGCTCCCGTCCTTCTGATGACTTCCTGGGCGTGGTCCCTCCTAGAGCCCGGTAGGCGTCGTCCAGTGTTGCCAGCACTTGAGTTGACCAAGGGCTCGAAGATGGTGGATGAGGGGGATGTCAAAGATGTCCTCGCCGACTTGAGTTTTCTAAAGCTGGCAGCCACGCTGCACCGCGCGTTCTACCGCAGCGGCCGTCGCGTTGAACGATAAGATTAAAAATGCACAATAAAAAAAAGTGAAGTCGTAAACTTTATTTGCAATTAAAAAGGTAAATGCTTTTTAGTGCAAAAATGGTTCAGTGTAAAAAGCAGTAAAATTTCCACGAAAAAGGCGAAAACAATAATTACACCAGCACCGGCTGTAATGAGCAGCTCATATGATGAAAAAATGGTTTTGAAACAAAATGAAAAACAAAACAAAAAACACTCAAATAAAACTTACAATTAGATCTTGTTAGTTGTGTAATACGTGTGGCCCTAATGGGCCGTGCAACAGGTGTAAAAGCTGCAGTAGTGACAGGCTAGATTACCAGCAAATACAACAATTTTTGGGGTGATCATTATTCACTGAGCCCATTCAGCACATTAGCTCTGCCTGACGGAAGAAGAAGAAGAAGAAAAAGACGATAAAACTGTTGCACCAAAAAGACAGCAGACATAATACGGCTTTTTTTCTCAATTTTCTCACAAAAAGAAAAACAAAGAGAAAAAGTGTATATAAGCGGTAAACTGCTCAAACTTTTTTCTGTCAGTCACAATAACTGTCAAGCTCACACACCACACACAAATGAAAACAACTTCAGTGTTAGTTTTTCCCGGTGTTTGCATTCTGTTGGCATCCCTTCTTGAGGAGGCGTCTGCCGGTGAAAAGGGCGGCGACACGTTGGTGATGAAGGGGCGGCGGGGGAAATGGGCGGCGGCAGCGGCGGCGGATGATTCTCAAGACGGGTAGCAAATAAACTAACCAATTGAATTAAAATTATATTTAAAATTAATTTATTTTTTTGCTTTTTCTAAACAGGAAAGAAGGGCAAAGGAACGACGCTGGTAATGAACAACGGCCATAGCGGCTGCCACTGTCCAGGCTACAAGAAGAAGTACTACATGCCCGTGTACAAAAAGGAAGACCACTATGAGGGCGCGCTTGATGATGGAGAGTACGGCCACGAGGAGGAAGAAGGCTACTGAGGAAGAGAAAAAGTACCATCTGGTAATGATGATTGCTTGAAAAGCGCATTCTAAAAAAATCAACGTTAATTAATAACAATACTTTGGTAGGCAGGATTCTACCTAAGCAATCAGTTCAGCGAGTGATTAAAATTATACCAAAATGACCTCAAATTTATTTACTTCAACATTGTGCTAAAGTTTTGTCACTGTTTTATTTATTTATTGTAAATAAATAAATTAAACTATCCAATTAATTTAAATAAAATTATTTTTGTAGCACTTCCATTTGGTTGCCTTCGCCAGGAGTTTCTTTTTCAGTCTCCTATCATATTGTCTCTCACGTAGAGATTTTCAGCGATCCAAAAAAACATCAAAAGTCAAAAAGCTGGGCGCAGGAAAGCCAGTTGTGCCCATAACACCGCTCTAAGCGGTCATGTCGTAGAACCACCGTTGCCTCGCTTGCCGCACTTTCTTCCCAAACCTAAAAAAATTTTAATTTAAGCTAAAAGAAAATTATTAATCACTGGTTTTAATACCAACAGGACGAGTCGGCCCAGTGGCCGTAAAGCAGCGGAACCGGATAAAGCTTAAAAATTATTGAATTAACCAATTTTGAGGCAAAATTGAAAAAAAAAAATATTGTGCACTAAAATAAGGAAAGAAGGTCCGATGAGCCGCTGACAAAGGCCTTCCATTGGCTCACGGCTCGGTTTGATCAAAGTTGCCCGTGTGACATCGGCGAAACGGTATTGCCCACGACCATACAGAAAAAAACTTGATCGCGGGGGGAACACTGATAACATCCTCCGGGCAGTGCCCTGCACAATGGTGGGCGTAGGCTGACATTGCTGTGTCTAGTACTACAAACCTTCAACACACTGCAATCCTGTAAGCGGGTTTTCGGCATTGAAAGCTGAACACCCGGGCCCTGACAGGGTGAAAAGAACTCCTTTGAGTCCGATCACAGAGAGGACAAAGACGGCAGTTAGCAGTGGCAGTTGGCTTTTTTTTTCAGTGCTTTTAGGGACAAAAAAAATTAACCCAAAAAAATTGGCCCAAAAAACAGTCATTTTTAAAAAAAAAGTTTTCCATCACTTAAGGTCCATCACTCCCGCTCCAATTCCCCTAAGCTTAACCGGTGGGCAGGCGAGGAAAGGCCGCTGCCGATGGGACACGGAGGTCAGCTCGGCGAGAAAGAGAAAGAGAAGAGGCTCTAGCTTTGGGGCTTGAATAGGCAAGGGGGCCCCGTCCGCCGGCGGGATGCCCCCCGCCATCGGCACAGCTGGCCGAGCCGAGGTACCGGGGGTGTCGCGCTGAGTGCGAAAC
>JAMZRA010000006.1:3365674-3543993 GCA_024499935.1 Tyrophagus putrescentiae | reverse complement strand
ACCAAAAAAAAAGAGCAAAAAACGGAATTTATTGTGGTAGAAACACGGGAAAAAAAAAGCAAACTTTTCACTACGCAAAAAATAACTTCTGCCCAAAACAATTTTTAAATTTCAAAATTAATTAAAATAGTAAAAGTTTTTGGGGTTTTAAATTTTAAATTTTTTTTAACTGTCCAAAATTTATACCCATTACACGGGGGTTTTAAATTCACTCCTTACTTTTTCGATAAAAAAAAGGGGTTAAAAACCCAGAAAAAATGGCCCCTTTTTTGCTTTACTTTCCCCTTTCCTCGCGGTTCCCCACGAAGTCCCACCACCTGGGGGGAACTTTTTCTTTTCCACGAGGAAACCCCCGCTGGGGAAAGCCAAAAAAAAAACGTTTTCCAACCAAATGGTCCTTCTCATTTTCCTCTACGAAGCAGTTCCAAACCTTTCCTTTTTCCTCTACCGGTTTGGGGGCCCTGCCCCCCCCCGGGAGGGCCTTTCTTCCGCCGGGCGGACTTTCCCCGGGGTTTTTGCCCCCCAACCTTCCGCCCTTACCTTTGGCCCCGGCCGCCCTTTAAACCGCCTTAAAAACTTACATCTGGACTTTTCCCCCAGCCTAGATTTAACTCACTGCTGGCCGCAGTTTGTTTCACCAGCAAACGGACTTTTTCATCTTGGGAAAAAGGCAGCAGATTTACCCCATTCACAAAAAAGGGTTTCCCCCTCTGTCGGCAACCTTCTATATCAATTTTTGCTTGTGCTAGGTAAACCCTTTTTGTTATTTTTTCTAAAATCTGCCAAAAAACCCTTCATTTTCTGACCTAACTCATTTATTTCCCTTTTTATTGCAAAATTTTGATCCCCCCTGTCTCTTTTTCCCACCTCACTTGTCGGCGTTCACAAATTCAGCGATCTTTCGTCCTCCCCATCTCTCCTTCTTCCCGACTAAGCACCTTGCTGCACAACCTTTACCACACTGCTTCCTTTCCCCCAGGGGAACGCCATCGCCTTCTTGGGCGCAGTTTTTCTCCGCTGCCAACACCAACGTCCTCGTTCTGATCACCTGCGCTGCTGTACACCTCGACCCTCTACATTAGTTCAGTCCAGCGGTGAAAGACTATTTCTACACGAAAATTCTCGTCCCTAATCCCCAACTGCTGGCTGAAGTTTCCTGCTCGCGGGTGGAGTGAGCGAAGCTTCTGTGCTAATTTCCCGGGGACACGCACCCCTCGCCGCGGGGTACGTTTTTGGCGGGAAGAACGCGCCACTTTGGAAGGCTTTTTTCTAGGGTTTTTGGTTTTGGCCCACGGGCCGGTTAATGGTGTTCCTTTGGGGGGGTGTTTTATTCACAGTGGCCCAGGCGGGTTTCCCCCCCCAAAAACTTTTTTTTCCCTTCCCCCCCTTTGTTTCTTTTTTGCAGTTTTTTCCCCGCATCTTTGGGGGCTCTGGTGTTCGCCTCCGCCATCAGGGGCATCTACCCGGGCCCCGGGGGGATTTTGTGCAAAAATTTTGGGGGGGAAAAATGATCCCCCAGGAGGGGCGGTGCTGAATGGCGGGTAAATGGAATTTTTCCCTTAAAGGGGCTGGGTTTGTCTCAGTTTGCTAGTTTCACAGTTTTCCCCCCCTGAGAAACGGGGCCAGATGGTTTCACCTATGGACTTTTGGTAAAGGGGACAGCGGGCCCCTTTTTTCCCGGTCGGGCCTACTGTACGGGGAAAATTTTTGCTTTATCACGCACAAATGGATTTGAAGCAAAGCTGTGTAGTTAAATAGTTGCTGTATTTTTTTATTTTGTGTTTCAACAATTTGTTTAAATACAGTTTTACTCAACAACAGTGTAATTTGTTCAAACTTTTTTCATGGGTTGAAAAAGGGTTTTATTAGTAATTTAACAAAATTATGTTACGTTTGACAAAAGAGTGATTAGAGAAGATTAAGTTGAGCTAAATTTTAATTGAAATAAAAACTTAATATTATTGATAAAAAAAGTTTAAACAATAAAAATTTTTTACAAAAGTACAAAACAATTTATTTTTTTTTTAAATTTAAGTTTGTTGTAGAAACATGCAACAACATTTTTAGTGGTTTTTATAATAAACAATGAAACAAACTTTATTTTAGGGGGCTTTTATTATTATTAATTATAATTAACCCATTTAGTTTATTTTTATTATATATAGTTTACCAAACACATTTTTTTGTAAAAAGTTTACTCAAAATTTTAAAAATTTAAAATTTATTTAGGGGTTTAAACTTATTTTTACCAAAATTTTAAAAACATGGGCCCTTTCCCCAAAACCTGTTTCACTTTACCGTTTTTCCCCCAACTTTGGGCCCTACAAAAGCTTAACTCATTAGGGGACTACTTTTTTTTTTTTCAAACCAAATTGGGTGTTCAAAAAGATCCCAAACTTAGACTTCTCTTTTTTGTTTGTTCTCATCATGCTTCTTTTCAGTCTGGACACTTCATCTTTTTTTACCTTTGGCCTTCAAGGTCGCTTCTGGCCGGTTTTTTCGCCACGTTTTACCTCAATTACCTTCTTCTCAACTCTGATCTGCCCCTCTACAAATTGTTTTCCTTTTTCCTTTTTTTATTATCCTACAAAATGTTTACCCAATTTTTTTTCCCCACTATTTTTTGGGAATTATTTTTGCCAATCTATTTGAGAGTCTTTTTTGCACCTGATAACGGCGCCTGCACCTGGACCGGCCTTCTTCTCTATTAGCACTACCAACGGGTTTTTTTTCTGATTAGCTCGGTGCTCTTCATAAAGGCGCTTTTTACTCAAACTAGAAACACTTCAGGCGGAAGTATCTCTCCCCACCTTTCTCCATACTCAAAATAATCACATTTGCACCTGCGCGCTGCTGCTGCTGCTGTAGTTGTAACCCGAGGTAGCCCTCTTCCGGCGGCACTACACCCTCGACTTTGGAGCTTTTTTTTTTGCCGGAAATGGCCACTTTGGCCGCCTACTGCTTTGGGCCCCCGTCCCGTGCCACTGTCCGGCGAACGTCTTTGCGGTGGGCGTGCTGCTGCAAAGAAAGATTCCCCGGCCAAACAGTCCCTCACCTTTTTTTTCTCAGCATCGTCTTCTACCAGGGCGTCTCCCTCCTTTTTGGGGTGCACCTGCTCTTTTTCCCGGGCCCCCAAGGTGCTCTACCGGCCTAGGCGCGGTGCTGTGGGTCTATTTTGGCTAAAAATGGGTTTTTTGGGATTAAAGGGAAACCATAATAAAAGGGAATTTCAAGTAGGGGCTAAGGTAGCGACAGGTGGCCCTAGTTTTTAGTCGAGCACATATTAGCCCCGGGGGCCCGCTGGGTGCACAGTTTCTCCCCCTGAAGGGGCGATCTTTAGGGTTTGGGTTCACCTATGGGCCTTTTGGTCAAAGGGGACCCGGGGCACCGCTTTGCTAGTAAAGTACTACTGTATGGTAAAAATTTTTACTGATCACCTACAAGTGATCAGAAAAGAAACCCCGTTTAGTTAAAGTTTGAAATTATTTTGTACAATAAAAAAATTAAAGTTAAATCAATTTTTAAAAGATTTTTCTTCAACTAGTTTAAATTTTAATCAATGATCACCCGACAGAGAGCACTTGACAGTAATGACAAAAACATTTTTTCCTAGAACTGTAGTTCTTTTAAATTTGAAAAAAAGCTTCTTTTTGAACGCTTCTCTTGTTAATTATTAATTGTTTGCATTTAAAAAAGAGCTAGCAACTGAATCAATTTTTTAGTGTGGCAAGAACATTTCAAGTCAAACGTGTTACTAATTGAATGTTGAAGCTCTCTCTCTCTCACACACACAGACACAATTCATAAATTTAATTTAGTTTTTTAATTGTTCATTTTTTTGAATTAAAAATTACCATTTAGAAATCTAGTATTATTTCCTATCATGCCTAGTTTACTTCTTAATTGCGCCACTCTTTTCTGCCTACCGCAGTCTAGGGCACTTTCCGCCTACTCTACTACTCCGCTCAAATAGCTGTCCACCAAAACGGCCAATTGAGGCTCACCTTTTTTCAGTGCCATAGCCATCTTCCTCTACCAGGCGGGCCACTTTGCCTACCTCTACGGTGGCCTTCGGAAAGCCTGCTGGTCAGCTTCCGCCACGCCGACGTCGCCTATCTCATCTTGGCCGATTTTCCCGTCTTCTGCCTGCTCACCTCGGCCGTCATGCTGCAGACGGCCTACAACGTCTACGCCTACTACTTTTCGCCTAGAAATCGGCCGGTGAACGCCCTCTTGGAGGACATTTTAGTCTTCGGAAAATCAGGATTTTTTTTGGTGAAAGGAAAGGTGGCCGGTGAGCAACTGATCACCTCTTTCAGACGCCACTATTGCCTTCTATCAACGGCCATGTACCAGTCGCTAATTGGAACAGGTAGGAAATTTAATAATTTATGTTGTTGGTATTTAATATGATAATTCATTGCCAAAAACAACCAAACAGACGTTCTTTTTATCGTCTCCTACGTCTACTATGCTCTTCACTTTAGAAGCATCTTCCCAGCTGATGCCAGCTACCTTGATCACCTTTTCACCGTCCTGCTGCACCTTCCCAACGCCGTGGCCTACTGGGCAAGCATCACTTCCATCAGCAGCACCAACTGCCACCTGGTGATCAGCTCGGTGCTCTTCATTCGGGCACTCTTCACCAAGCTCCGTCAGCTGCTGGCTGCTATTTCCGGCCATCACAGCCCAATCGAACGAGAACGAGGCAACTGGTCAGACCGGAAGTTGGCCTTCTTTAGGCGGCACTACACCGGTACTTTAAAGCTCTTCTTCGCCGGAAACGGCCACTTTGGCCGCCTGCTGTTAGGGTTGATTTTTGCCCACTGTCCGGCGAATGTCTTCATGATGGCGCTGCTGATGCACGGCAAGGTGCCCGGCCACAGTCGGCCCGTTTATCATCACCATCAGCGTCTACCAGTGCGCCTCCATCTTTGGCATGCACCTCATCTTTGCGCAGGCAATCAGAGTTCTCTATCGGCCAAGAAGAGTGTGTGCGCGGTTGTGGCTCAAAGAGGTCACAAGGGAAGAGGTAGTTTTAGGGCACCAGAGAGCACCCTTCGGAGAGGCCACCTGAGCCTGAGCTTGCTGGTGCACAGTTTTGCCACTGATGCTCGCGGACTGATCGGCTTCACCTACGGGCCCTTTGGAAGGGTGACGATGACCTCCTTCACCAAATACGTCCTACTCTACGTCAAGTTTCTCCTGATCACCTCAAGTGGGCGAAGAAGGTTTAAGAAGCTGCTGCTGCTGGTCTAAAGTGCACTAGGAAGCGTAATTTAAAACTGGATAAATTGTTTTGCATGTTGTGCTGATTTGATTACAAATAATAATGTTTTTTTTGGTGTTATCGTCTCTTTTTGAGATATGCTAAGTAAGTTTACTTTCTGTACTTGTCGCTGTTTAGCGGCGGTTGCTTATCAGCAAGGACAGACAGTGCACTTTGTGCAGTGTGAGGTAAAATCGTGTGCGTACTGATTTGATTTTTTTTGGTTTGTACAAAATAAAAGTTTTTGTTTAATTTGTAAAACAACAACAATATTTATTTTTTCCTTTACGTTTACTAAAATAATAATCATGAGCACACTTGCTGTTTATTACAATTTTGTTTTAAAAAAAGTTTAAGATTAAAAATATAAATGGATTATTCCACTTGGTTTGTCCTGCTCGAGATAGTGATCTCCATTTTTGCGGGACTTTATTTGTAAGTTGTAAACTTTTTTTAAGTTTAAATTTAAAGCTAACTTAATTTTTCAGCTACATCAAACAGAAATACAGCTACGGAGCACACCGGGGCGTCGCCGGGCCTAAACCTTCCTTACTGAATTTTGGCAATGTCCTTCAACTGGAGGGCGCTCCGCAGGATCAATTGAGTTGGAGATGTTGCAGGAATACGGAAAGTTATGGTAACCGTTCTTTTTTCTAAAATTTAAATTTAATTAAAAAATTTTTTTACAGGGAAATTTACACTGGACTCCAGCCTACCCTGGTCGTCCTCGACGAGGCGCTCATCAAGACGGTCCTTGTCAGGACTTTTTCCCCCTTCTTGACCGTCGATCGCTGAAAACCTACCCCGAGCTGGTCAAACTGCGCCCAGTTTTTTTACCGAAGGTGATCACTGGGCAAAGGTTCGCTCCATCACCCGAATGGCCTTCACCTCAGGTCGGTTGAAAGCGATGACGCCCCCCTTGACCGCTTTTGCGGCCAACTGCTGGAGCACCTTGACTCGATTGTTTCTAAAAGTGAAAACGAAGGCACAAACTCAGCCCTTTTGAGCCCCCTTCCGGTGTGTTCACCTTCAGATGACGCCATCTCGGCGACGGCCTTCGCCACTGAGGTCAACTCTTATCAGGGGATATCTTCAGGGAGCAAAAGTCCACTGCTGAAGCATGCGCTAGACTTTTCACCATTTCACCGTTGAAGGCGTTGTCCTACTTTGCACTGCCGCGCCTTATCAACGACCTTTTTGGAGTGCGGCACATTTTTAATGCAGCTAGTTTGACTATGCGACTGCGTGATTCGGGAGATTCTGCGACAACGTCGTCAGACAAAAGTTAAAGTTGGTTCAAGCAAACATAAAGATCTAATTCAGCTGCTGATGGAACGCCTATGTTGATGAGTCTGAACTAAAAAAAGTCAAAGGTGGAAATTTTGGCCGCCTGAAACTAAACTTGAAGATGAGAAAGGTTAGAACTGGGAAAAATCAATTTAATTTTTTATTAACAAAATTTTTTAGATGACGACGTTCAAGCTAAACTTGAGCAATCACCATCATCATCCTTATCATCATCAAGTTCAACTACCACTACTAAAGTCAACAAATAACGCTAAATGAAAATGAAATCGTCGCACAGGCAATACTCTTTTTTGTGGCCGCCTTTGAGACTGTCAGCTCAGCGTTGACTTTTGCCCTGTACGAGCTGACTGTGAACGGCGACATCCAAGACCGTCTCTACAATGAACTGGTGACAGTATTTGAAGGCAGTAGAGGAAGAAGAAGTTCAATGGCATCATCATATCATCTCATCATCATCATCATCAGCTGATAACGTCCTCTATGAAAAGCTGATGAGCCGCGGCGAGCTTCCTTATTTAGATGCAGTCTGCAAGGAGGCACTTCGAAAGTACCGCCTGGAAAGCGGCTGGAACGTCGAGTCACTGTGGGAGCAGTACAAACTGGGAGATATCCTCCTGAAAAGGGGACAATGGTGGAGATCCGCTGATTGCGGTGATGCGCAACCCGGAGTACTTTCCCCAACCGGAAGTCTTTAATCCGGAGCGCTTTTTGCCTACTGAAGAGGATATTGCTCCTCAACTAGGACCGTTTCTCGCCTTGGCCAGGGTCCTAAAAACTGCATCGGTGCCCGATTCGCCTACCTTGAGATGAAAGATGGCCCTCTCAAAGATGCTGCTAAAGTTTAGGTTCAGTCCCACGGCAGACACGCCTGCTCGATTGGTTTTGGAGACTTTCAAACCGTCACTAATGCCCAAACCCTTTTTGGTGGCGATTGAACGGAGATAGGTTGAAATAGTTAAGATTTTCTAATAACTTTTTTACTGAATTTTGTACAAAAATGATACAAGTTTTTGTCATATTTTTTCACTCAATATTCATCTGGTTTTTCACCACCGCCAGAAAGGTGACCGAGATGTAGACGATGGTCATGTGGAAGGTCTTTGAGGTGATGCGGTAGTTGGAAAGTAATCTAAAAATGATTTTTATTACCATTTTTTAAAAATTTATTTAAACGCTTACTTGAAAGCATACGGATGCAGGCGACTGTGCAGCAACAGTGCTTCAGCCTTCAACTGAAACACCAAATTAGTTTGAACTTTTGAAACATCTTCATTTTTAGTGGAGGATCCAAAAGCTAGATAGTAAAATGATCTATTTGCCCGGGTGATTGCTCCATTTTGCTTCACCACCAACGCACACTGTCTTATGATGGCAAAAAAAGAAAGACGCCAAGCTAATTAGGGTCAACAGAAAGAGAATCGAGAATCTAAGCTGGCTTGTCTGTTGAGGAAGACCACGTAGACGACGGTAGCACTGCTCGGCAATGTGAAAGCCAAACGTGGCGGTCAAATAGGGGGCCCAGTAGGAGGAGGAGCTGCAAATGGCCGGGCAGATGGTGCTCTCCATTTGATTGTTCAAATCCCGAAAGTGAGCGTAAAAATAATTTTGTTTTTTATTGCTGCTCTTTTTTAGCGTCTTTTTTGTGGCTGCAGTTTTAAGTTTAAAGTTTTTAATTGATCAATAATTGAAAATTGCAGTATTAGTAGTGCTCGAATGTTAACGATGACAAAGAAGACAATGGTGAAGATGGCTAAAGTTTTTTAAATTTTAAAACATAATTTCAATTTAATTTTAAACAAAAAGTTACTTACTATAAATAAGATAGAACATGAACAGCGGAAAGAGGATTGACCAGAAAAGAAGTGAAAGGACAGTTATCTGGTACTTTTCACTTAGGTATACATTAGCCAAACAGAAAGTGGTATACGAAAAAGTTGTCAAAACAGTGCACGGCAGAATGAGACGATTTGCTTTTTTAGCCAGTTTTGCCACTGATGTCGATTCATTTTGTCCAAGCTGTTTGGTGTTTAAAACGTACTGTTTTGTGGTTGCATTAAAGAACAGCTGACCTTGAAGGGGAAAGGGTGGAACTAGGAAGGAAAAGGTGGCCAACATTGCCAGCACGGCAGTGCAGTCAATCAGCAGGCACATGTCCGACTGGGCCCAGATTCTTGCCGGAAGTATTTGATGAACAAAAATGTAGGGGCTGACTTGAAACGAGCCAAGATTGGTAGGCCAGTTTCCAGTTGCCTCAAAGTGCAGCCCAAAGGTGCCCAGCAGGCAGATTGAGATGAAAAGAAAAACATCAAAAGTAAAGTGTCGTTTGAGAAGGTGTTTGTTACATTTTTCCTTTTCAAGTTCATTATTAAAATAGTGTTTTATTGAATTTAGCTCATGTAAAATTATTTTGTAGTGAGTAAAAAGTTGTTGCATTAAAACATTGTTTGTCAGCAAATTAATAAAGAAGTTCATTTTAAAAAAGCTAAATAATTTTAAAATTTTAAATTTTTTATTAAACTTTTTTAAAATTAAACATTTGCACTGACAAATTTTTTATTTGTAAAACGATTAAATTTTGTGAATGCATTCAAAATCTTATGACACTTTTACGTTGTTTGGCATAAAATCAATAACAGTTTTTAATTCAAATGAATTTTTCAATTGATTGTTGTTGTTATTTAACAATAAAAATAATTTAAATTTACAAAAACAAATAAATTATATATGTTTGCTTAATTCAGTCAAACCAACTTTTGTTAAAGTTATAATTTAAAAAATGTTACATCAAAGTAATAACGAATAGAAAATACATTACAAACATAAAGTTTTACTAAAAACATTAAATTAATTTTGCTAACAACGCAATTTTTATTTAAATATTAAATAAAACATTGTGTAAAAATATTATAACAGTAAAATTTATCAAGAATTTCAAAACAGACGTACTTAATTCAAGATGATGGCCAATTAAAATGTGTAATTATACAGAAACGACAAAAACAGTTACAACTCTCAATTAAAAAAGCAATTTTGAAAAGTCAACATTCTAGTAAACTGTTGCACTAGTAATTAGTTGTTTTAGTAAAAGTTTTAAACTTTCACTTTATTTTTTATTCATAAACAAAACTGAGTTGTTTTTTATTTGCATTAACCTACATGACTGCTCATTACAAACCACAATGCTCTTATGTCAACTTGATCGTTTTAAAAAATGGTCAATATGTTGATTACTTTTTGTTGTTTTTATTTAGCTTATCACCAGTCCAACTCATACGTCACTCAGCGCTCGAAAACTGCCGTACATTGGCGACATTTCACTAGTGGAGTACCTTCAGCAAACTGCTAAACTGCTTAACATTTTTATAATCAGCAATTTATTTTTGATGAAACTGTTAATTGACTCACAAAGAAAAGATGGTCACCTCTGCGTTGCACTTTAGCTTATCAATAATTATCCAAACATAAACCACATGTACCTTCACTCAATTAACTCCAGTCAAATGCTCGACAACCTTCCTCACTATCGTCTACTGATAACTGACGTCCTGCTGATCTTTGACTTTCAAAATCCCACTCACCACAACCTTAAGCTTGATCAATCAAATTTCAACCTTTCTTTAGTAAACTAATCGCCTCTACCTCAACTGTCGGCAGTGTCAGCCGTTTATTGTTCTCTTCTCCGAAGCCTACAGCAGCGTGACGCCTTTACACCTTAGCAACGAAAGCGAATGTGCTGTTGAAAAAGATTTTCAGAGCAGTTTAGTTGTAGAAAAGGATCCAGATAAAAACAACAAACATTTACGGCAATTTAGTTCACCCGGTACTGTACGGCTGTGCCCAGTCCCGGAGGTGAGGATGGCGCCCGAAACTGCCGCAGACTGGGCGCCATATCAAATTCGCGATCCAAAACGGTGCACCCTCGGCGGTCAGACGCTAAACGTCTCCATCAGTCATGTAAGCAAACTATTTCAATTTTATTTTTTAATAATTTTTTTTTCAAAATTAATTTCCCTCTTTCAGTGGTTCCCCTTATGCGACGTGGTCCGCCGTACAGCGCCCGCCCCAACTGTTCAGCTGAAAAAAAACAATGAGGAACGCTTTTGTGGGCTCTAGAAAGCGATTCAACTTTAGGGCAAATTTAATTGACGGCCAAGAGGACTGGGGCACGCAGCTGTACGGCGAGTGGACGGCATGATGCGCCAGTGGTGGATGGGGTACATGCTGAAATGTCTAAAATTATAAAAAAAATTGACCATTTTAACTTCACTGTTTAGAGCGTCGACCTTGCGATGTGCGGCTTCACCGGCAACTGGCCCCGCTACCGGGCGGCCCAGTTCAGTCGGTACATTGCCCACGAGGAGATAACCTGGATGATGGCTAAATCAAAAGCAAAAAGGCGATCCTGGATCGTCTTTGCCCCGCTCTCGGTGGACATTTGGCTGCCACTGGGAGGTGTTTTCTTTTGATGGCAGCCTCCTTTACTGAGCCTTCCACGAGCTCCTTCTAAACAGCACTCAAACTCCCAAACCTTCTTAGCCTTTTTGGCGTCTACCTGCGGCAGTGTTAGTATGTTGGAAAATTCTGATACAAAAAATTGAAATTTTTTAGTTTATTTAAATAGCTCTAAAAAGCATCGAAGCGGAAAGAAACGCCCGAGCTCGCTTACTTGGTCCACCTGGATGCTCTCCGCCCTTCTCCTGACCAACCTCTACTCCTCCAGCTTCTACTCTTTGCTGACAATTCCGCTCAGCTCGCCCACAATTGAAACGCCGGCGGACCTGGAGAAAGCTGCCGCTTCCTCCGATGACTACCAAATTCTGACCTGGGCCAATAGCTCCATTCTGGTCAGTCTCTTTCAGGCGGCGGACACTCCCGATGACCCTGATCTGAAGGTACTGAGCGCCCTCGGAGCGCACATTCGTCGTCACCAGCAGGAGGGACAGCTGCTGTTCACTGATGAGGTGCAGCAGTTCCGGCTGATTGAGAAGACTGCCTGGCAAAACTGGCCGCCGGTGGTGATACTCACCAGTCGAACGTACCTGAACGTCAAGTTTCGAAAGCGGAAGCTCTTCAGAGCCGTTCCAAAGGTCGGCGCCGAGAATCTGATCACCTACTTCACGGGGATGGTCTTTCCAAAGCGGTCTCCACTGACTAAACCCTTTGATACGGTGTGAGTGCTTTTATTAAGTTTTGATTTAAGAATAAATTTAAATCTTTTTTTTTCACTTCTAGGATTGTCCTCATGCAGGAGACGGGCATTCACCGCTATTGGATGGACAGTGGACCGCTGTTTGTGATGATGGAAAAGCGGGCCAAAACGAGCAGAATATCAGAAATTTGACGCTTATTGACCTGAAAAGTACCTTCTTTCTTTGGATGATTGGCGTGGGTGTTTCAGTGACCGCCTTGATTGCTGAAATTTTAGTGCGCTTACTGCACATTGACCAAAAAGTTTACCAGCTCAAAAATACTACTTTTCAAATCTAAAATCTTATTTTGAACGTTTTAGACGTTTTGGATGTTTTATCAAGCTTAAGTAGCAAAAGAAGAAGATTGACGACTGTTGCAAGTTGAAAAGTAGCCGTAGTGCTGGAGCTCCTTGTACTTGCTGGACTTTTGTCTTCAGATTGTCTTCGAGAGACGGAAGAAGATGGAGAACGGCTTTTTGTGGAAGTTTGAAGACTTTTTCTGCTGACGCTTTGACGACTGAACGACGACGTTTCTCTAATTGAACTTCGACCTTTTCTGTTCTTGCTGGCCTGCTGAAAGTGAACTCCTGCTTTTGCTCCTTTTTGAGAGAGATCTACTCTTGAAGGAAAGTAAACTCCTGCGTTTTCTACTCTTCTTTCTTCCTTTACTGCTGCTCCTACTCTTCCTTTTCTTTTTCCTTTTCATTACTTGAAACATTGCTCTCATCCCTGGAAAAGTACCACCCAACCAGGCCGCAGATGGTCAACTGGACGGCACAAAGACGACTGCAGCAATCAGTAGAGAGTTTCCTAAAAAATAATAGCAAAAGTATTATATAAAATGCACAAAAACTCCCAACACGCAATCACTCACTTTTGAAGGAAATACTGATCGGCACCTCCTCATTGCAGCCAATAAACTCCCGCACGGTGGTCCGCTTGAAAGTCCGGTGAACCTTTCGATCTTCCAGCACGTGCACCACTCCGTGATCATCAAAGAGTACCATCTCTTCGCCGCTGAAGCTGTTCAGCTGAAAGCCGGCCACCAGCTTAGAGCCCTCGGAAAGACTGATTCTAGTACATCGAGCCAGTCTCTCCTTGAACTTCTTCTCTTCCTTCCTCTCAAGGTACAGTCGATAGGCGAGGAGGCGGTTCACCTGGTCGAAGGTCATCGACAGCCAGTCCATTTGTGTTTCTGTTCAGAGCTTTTTGCTGTTCCAGTTCCTCCTTTTGGCTTTCAACAGCGTCGATGAGTAGAAGGTGAGAAACTCGCTGAACTCGGAGCCGCAGAACAGCAGCTCAGCTAGGTGACCTTCTTCTTCTTCTTCTTTTCTTTTCTTCTTCTACTTTGCTAACGTCCAACGTAATGTGCCGAGTAGGGCAGGGTTGCTTATGGAGGTCTAGAAGAGGGACCAGCTTATTGAGGTCATCGTGGCACAACGAGCCGGAGCTGGTGTTGCCGTGCAGCGCTGGAAGGTCGCCCCGGTGGACGTCCACTGCAAAAACGCAAAGCTTCTCCTCTTGATGAGTTTTTCCACTTTTTGCCTTTTGTAGAGAAAGCTTTTCGGTAGAGAAAGGCAAGGTACTCGAGGGCTTTTAGCTTTGAGACACCACCACCACTACTACTACTACTACCACCACTTTTATCATCTTTGAAGATTGAGAGCGTGAAGCCGTAGAGAAGAGATGGTTGTTGTTTATCATCTTCGAGTATTCCCCGCTTTTCAAGCGATGCCGCCGCCGCTGGAAAACGGACCGAAAAAGGCGTCGGCCGATGGTTGATAAGCAGACGAAAGGAGGGCTTTAAAGAGGGTGATGAAGAAAAGGAGGAGGAGGTGGTGGTGGTGGTGGTGTGGTGGTGGTGATCGGTAGTCGAGCACCTCCAGCGGCAGCTCGTAGACCATCAGGCTGGAGGTGCCAGCAGGAAGCGGTCGAGGAGGCGACCTGCAGCGAGAACTTTTACCTCGCCACTTTTAAGCTGGGAGCAGGTGTTGTCTTCCTCTTCTGAAGCTGAAGATGAGGGTGACCATCTTCAGTGGTGGTGGTAGTGATGATGAGGTGATGATGATAGGGTACGCTGAATAGAATGATGACTAGTGCAGTGATTGACGATAGTGTTGACGTGTACATGGCAGGTACAAAAGTGGTGAAATGAAGGGGGTGATTGACAAAGCTGTATAGAAAAGATTGTTTTTGTTTTGGTGCCATTGTTGCCAGCTGTTTTTTTCTCTAAAACTTTTTTTACAGTTCAAAATGTACACAGAGCTTTTGGTTTTATTAAACTTTTTTTTTTGTAAAAAACAAAATAAGTAATTTGTTAGCGACTTTAATATGCAAAAAAAAAAGTACAACAATTTTTAATTGCGCTAAAAACAAAAAACAAGTTAAGTAAAAATCTTAATTTTTGCGGTTTGCAGAGTTGGCTGCTGTTATAATCTGCCCTTGAAGCATTTTTTACAGTCGTAATTTCAGTTTTAAACTTGAGTTTATCAATGCATACACTCAAGATAATTAAGCAATTAAACCAAAGCAAAAAAAGCAAGTACACAGTTATCATTTTGTTGCTATTCCCAATTATTGTTAATAGCGCCTAAATCTCCTGCGGCCACTGTCAGCAAATGCAGATAAATAAACTGAACAAGTTTTTCTTTCTACTGATATTTTAGTTTTTCATAAAATACGTTTTTGGCTGCTGCACAAAAGTTACTCGTTTTAAATTTAACACTGACAGATCATTGGCAAAAAATGTCGCATTTCAGTCATCAGATTAGAATCCCCTGCTGTTTGCCGTTCTCTTCTGCGTGGTCGTCGCAAGAAGCACTGGAAAACCAAGTATCAGCAGACATGAAGGACAGTCTCCTGACACGGGCATTGTTCTCCGAACAGGACAGTCCACAGTGGTAAGTGAAAATGATTTTCAAAATGATTTACAAATTTTAAAATTTTACTTATTTATTGCAAAAACAGCCTTTCCAAACGAGCACTGATAAAAACAGTGGAGAGTCAATAAAATGCAACAGCCGACCTGCCTTTTTCCTTGCACAGCTTTTCTGTTTTGTTTCGATTGCTATAATTTATAAATTGTACAATATTTGCTCTGTCGGATTTTGACTACAAGTTGCAGTACAACAAAAAAAATTTCCTGCAAATTCAATTTCAACTTGTACAACTCTTTTGTAGCATAAAGAGAAAAAAAATTTACCTCTTTCCATTAACCTTGAAGGGGAAAAAATGCAGTGCAATAAAAAAAATACTTTAAAAAAACTTGTTTTTGGTGATTGCATGTGCAACTGCTATGCATTTTTTGTCAATGTTTTTTGCACTGTTAAAGTTATTAGTTTGTTAAAAGTTTTTGTTTAAATAAAAAATGACCAAGTTTACCCAGTTTATTTGCCTGTGGGTTTTTTGGTTGCTACTAATTTACTGCCTGCCCAATTACTGCGTTTTACACTCCCAAACTGTTCATCCGTTGCCTTCGTCCTCAAGCGGTCAGTCACTGGACACGGGAATTGCACTTTCCCGAACGCCTGAAAGTGGCATCTTCAGGACAACAACTCTGGTCGACAGAACTTCAGAGGTAATTTTGAGTATTAAACTACAAACATGTTTTTATTTATCTGTTGTTTCTTTTTAACTAGACAATAACTAAACAAAAGAAGTTTCATTTGAAGATCTTTCTAATAAAACTGATGCAGTGTCAATGGTAAAACTTTTTAGCAATGAAACAGCTCCGTTCACTTTTCAAGGATTTTAAATAGAATTTTTGTTTTGTTAGCACATCTTTAAAAATGCATTTTATTTTGTTTGAAATAAAAATGTGAACAACAATTGTACAATTTTTAAACGTAGTTAAAACTTAATCCTTTCATTTTGATGACTGGCAGTCAGTCAAGCAAAAGGATTAAACGAGCATCAATTTTTTCTTGTTTGAATTGTTTGTAAAAACTTAATAAAAATCATTTTTACACTATGCATTTTTGTTTCCTTGGAAAGCATATAAAACACCTGTTGTTGAAAAAAATAAACTACAAAAACAACAGCAACTAATAACTTGCTAAAAAATTCCAATTAACATGTTGGCTAAACTTTTATCTTTTACCACTTTTCTTCCAATTTTACTTTTTTTGTACCAGTTCCAGACAGTCATTCTCTTCAGGATGGCTCCCACATGCTGACACTGGAATCATTTGCAGCGCTGAAAGCAGTTTTGAAGAAGTTTCAAAAACCGCTACATTAGTCTTCAAAAGAAAGCAATCGAACAGTGGAAGTCAATGCTACGGCAAACAGAGAAACCAACGTGTAAGATATTCTGTTATAATATAACTTAAACTTCAATTTTTTATAATAATTTTTTAAATCAAGAATCTTGATTGCGCAAACTCCATTCGCCGTTTCAGGCAACACGTTAACACTGTGTAGGCAATCTAAGCGAGCTAAAGGCAATCAACGGCAAATTAAAAATGCTTTCAAACGGGCCCAGCAGCAGCTGTACGGCTACGGCCAGTACGCATTCGGCCTGGTGCAAAGAAGTCGTCGGCCCCCGGTGAGCTGGACAGTCCTCAAATCAACCTTCAGGCTGGAAGCTTCTGAGCCCAAACTGGGCCCGGCTGCCCAAGGCACCAGCTACGCGATCAGGACGTGTCAGTCCTTGAGTGAAGACAAGCTGGAAGCGGGCGAATGCCTCACCTTTAAATGCTCGTTTTAGCAGGTAGCTAACCTTGTGACCTCTTTTTGCGGCCGCTGGCCAAAGCCAATTGCAGCGTTGATGTGACCTAGGTAATTAATAATAAATTGTATTTTTTATACTTTGAAATAATTTTTTACCTGTGCGTCAATTGCGTGCATAAAAATTTTTAAGTTTTGATGTCATTTTTTGTTAGTTTTCAAATCCAAATGCTAAATTGTTAATTTGTTGTGTCAATTATTTGCCTTGCTACAAATTGGTTTTGTTTAGCGGTTTATATACTGATGATAGCAAACAGTATAAATCAAAGGCAATTAAGGGCTGATTGTCGGAATTGAGCACCAACATCAAAAGAGTTTATTGCTGGTATCAGAAGTTTACATCAACAACAACTGTCTGGTGAGTGAACCAATACGCTTTGGTGAACAAAAAAATGTTTTAATCAGTACAATTGATTATAATTATCTGTGTAACCACAAAAAACTTTTGCAAATTGTAGAAACTACTCAATTGATAACTGTTTGTGTTAATAAAAAAACTAGACATTTGTAATGATTTTGACATTTAAGTGCACAAAATAAAAATAAACTTAAGTAAATAATAAAGTTAACAAAAATTCCCAAATTAGTTTATTTTTTAATTAAATTTTTGACCTAAAACTATTTTTGCAATTTTTATTTTGTACATTTGTTTTTAGTACAAAAAAATGATTTTTTGCAAAAAAAATGTACTAAAATAAAAATGGGACAGTTATGATTGAAAACATGTGATTTTCAGTACAATGTTTTGCCACTGAATAAAATAATTAGTCACGATAAATATGAAATATAAAATAAAGTTTCTAGTTCTTGACTATAATTGAAAACTGCACCTGTTAGTTTTTCTGTTAGCAAGTGTCTTAACAGTAATTTTGCAAGTGTAATGAATTCATTAAACTGTGAATGCAAAAATCAATAAGTTTTTCAACTATGAATTGTTTTAGCCATGTGTGGGTTGTTAAAATAAACTTCATCAACACTTTAAAAAATAATGTTTTTCCAAGAAAATTTAAAATGCATCTGTCAAGCCATTATGTACTTTTGGTTTTAATTTTTGACAAAGTATCCGCCAGTTTGTACTACGGTGACCAATCAATAAATCAATACCTGACACAGTTCTGTGCATCGACAAACGCCGACCATTTGCTAGTGATATCTCAACCTAAACTTAATCATCATCAGACAAAAACCAACAACAAATCGGATTATAAATGCCAATTTCTCAAAAAAACAATCAAAACAAAATTCTTAAGCATTTTCAAGCAAACTGCAGGCATGAAAAGTATGATTACATCAAAAATGCCAAACTTTCTGAAACACTATTTCAACTATCTTTGCTGCCAACGATCAAGTACAAACTGCCCCGGTTTCAAATACTGATCAACTTTGAAGCAATAACAACAGCTCAGGCGACCCACTCAGCCAAATCCTTCCACCTTCTCCTTTCATCATTAAACTTTCTCTACAAAAAATGCCTCGCTTGTTTACCCTTTATACTACTCTTCAGCAGCAGTCAAATCTCTTCAAACGATCTAGCTGATCTAACAAATCGCGTATACAAACAGTTGAACAGCAACTTTAAGCTTATTTTAGTTTTCTCTTCAGCTGGCAATCAACAAAGTACCCCTGTGATTCACCTTAACCCAATTGTTGATGGGTGCCTCCAACTTCAAGGGGTTTTTGCGCCAAAAAGTGAGCTTGATTTTGCCCGACTCAAAGTGCACTACAGCCAGTGCAATCTGCACAATTTAGTGGTGAATGTGACCGTAAACAATGACGTTCCCTTCTGTCGACTAGTACGCGATGAGGCTAATGGTGGAAAACTTAAAGCTCGGTTTTCCATTGAAATGCAGCTGTTGAGTGTCTTGGAAAAACGATACTTCTTTCAGAGCAACCTCATTGACGCCCGTCGACGGTGGGGGCTAATCAATCGCGCCGGGCAGTGGACCGGGGTGATTGGAAGCATCGTCAATGGGGTAAGTTTATTTAATTTTTTTGTTAACACTTATTAAAACGCTGTTTTAAACTCCCCAGACGTCCCAGTTCGGCCTCTGCGAGATCTCCATCACCGAGGCCCGCTTCCAGGTAGTGGACTACTCGCACTACTTGTTCCTCGACCAGACGACCTTCATCTCGGTGGCGCCGGGCGTCGCCCGGACCGACTACCTCGTGGACGCCATGGGCCACTATCTTTGGCTGCTGAATCTCGCCTCTTACGTCCTTTCCGCAGCGGTGTTCTGCTCGATGATCTACGCCTACAGAAACCAACTTTCTTACCTTCCTCAAAGCAATGATCACTGGCGACTTTCCTATCAGGTGGTGCTGCTGGAGATGTACGGCATCTACCTCAAGCAGTGTACGGTGCTACTAAACCCGTACTTTAAGTACTCAAATAAATTGATCTTTTTTCCCTTTCCCCAGCAATCAACTGCCCGCGCCAGGCCTCCACTTCGCTCAAGTGCACCTACAACTTCTGGGCCCTGGCCGCGCTGATCCTCTCCACCGCCTACAGCTCCAACATCTACTCCCTCCTCACCGTGCCCACCTACCTTCCACCGGTGGACAGTCCAGCCGACCTCCTTCAAGTAGCCCAGTCTGACTCCCACCTGATCCTCACCAAAGACGAAACCAGCATGCTGATGAACTTCATCTACGCCAGGCCGGGCACAGGTGGGCAGCTCTTTCACGCCATCGGCGTGCACATGAACCGCACGGCGAGGCCAATGATCGAGACGATGGACGACCTGATCAGCACAGTCGAGGAGGCAGAAGGGAATCCCAGTTACCGGAAACCGGTGGTGGCCATTGCCACTCGTATTAATCTGATGGTTCGGCGGCAGCTGTTTGCTAAAAAACCACTGCACATTGGCACGCAGGGCATTGAGCAGAATCAGATTGCGATTCCGCTGCAGCGGCGGTCGCCCCTGCGAAAACCTTTCAATATAATGTAAGAACTTTTTTTTAATTTTTTTGTTTGAGATTTTTCGAACTTTTTTTACCAACTGACAGTATTATCCGAATGCGAGAGATGGGCTTCTTCGTCTACTGGCTGAAGGCGACCATCTTCCACATGGCCCGGCGAATGGGCACCAAAGTAAGGGCGCGAAGTTTGAATGAGAATCCCAACTCGGCCTCAACCGGAACTGGCGCCGCCAAGGAGAGCGCCGATTTTCTCAACATCAGCCGACAGATGCTAGCGCTCGGTCTTTGTCATGTGGGCGCTGGGGCTGCTGTTGCCGGTGGAGCACTGGCGCTGGAGCAGCTCTTTCACTGGTGCACCCAAAGTAGAAGAAGTCTTCATGAAGTTCCTGATGTGGCTAGTTAAAGCAATTTTACTCTTGTTTGGCAGTTTATTTTAGCGTGTTTTCTTAGGCTCAACTTTTTTTTTGTTTTGGTTACGTTTGTCTGAATGACCCCCATTCACGCCTGCTGACTGATTTCCAGATTTGAAAGACTGGACAGAGACTTGAAAAACATACTGGCTCCCTAAAGCTTCCACTTCTCCCATTGGTTCCTTCAGTCAACTGGCGTGAAAGGGGGTGGGGTCATTCAGCCAAACGTAACCAAAACAAAAAAGTCTAGGGCACCGGCTCGCGCGCTCAACTTTTGATTTACTTTAAAAATTCTAAACAGTTACATTTTAGCTTTTAAAAATTAAAATTTTTGATAAGTTTGGAAGAAATACTTTTCAAGAACATGATGATGTTTTAAAAATTTTGAAAATCGAAACTGTTTTTCGGGTAGAGTGCAATGTCGCAAGGTTCTCCCAAAATTTACAAAAAATTTTAAAGTTGACTTTTATCCTAGAACAGTTAAACTTTTTTGAAATCTGATTGCATATTCTTAAAGTTTAGTTTTTAAGCTTTACAATGGTATACAACATGTAAGAGTTTCCAAAAAAATTTTTCCCGCACTGGCTGCAATGTCGCCTTTGACTGGACGCTGGCCGTGCGGCCTAACCGCAAGGTGGCGCCCATGCTCACTGATCTGCTGCGTAGTGAAGGTAAAAGCGATGAAAAGATATTAAAAAAAACTTAATTTAACGTCGTAAATCTGATTAATTTTTCCTTTTTTGCCTACAGGCATCAGCCAGTTGTTTAGGCGACTGACAGGCGAGAACACTTTAACAGTTTCCTCCACTTCAGTGGAAAACTTCCTAAGGAACCTGCTTCAACTGGCACAGGAAAGCGTTGTCTGGTTAACTGAGGACTTTCTTGGGCGAAGCAGCAGTTTTAGAGGAGCAAAGAAAGCAGCACTTCCGCCCGCCGCCGCCGCCGCCGCCGCCTCGTCTGACCCACTTCCGCTTCTTCTCCGCCTAAACCCGTCGCCGTCTGGCGGTGCTCGACCACCTCTCCGAGCTGTCACTGTTTAGTTTTCTGTTTAATGAGTCCGTTTTCATTCTGCCCGGCGCCGCCAGCATCCTCCTGGGCACCTTTCTCCAGCACGCGCCGGAGCACTTTTTCGGAAACCGTAACCTGCTTAGAGCACTTGCCGCCTCAGGGCCAATGGCAGTGGCACTGTCGCTGGCGACGTTCCCCGCCGAGCTGGCACTGCTCCTCGCCGCTACGGCCTGGAGCCTGCACGCCCGAGAGGTGTTCCAGGCGGCGGTCGGTCAGATGAAGGCGTCAGAGCTGCGACGAAGTGTTCCTTATCACTTTCATCATCATCATCATCATCCAGCAGCAGCAGCAGCAGCAGCAGCTCTATCAGCGACCACTGCGTCCCTCTATGGCCACAACCGCCATCAGCGCCATCTGGGTGGGCGGCTTCTGTCGTCAGCACGCCCGCCTCCTGGTGGACCTGGTGGCGCTCAACGGCCGCCTCGCCTCGCCCCTCATCATCGCCTTCTACCTCCCGGTGCTCATCTTCAGCATCTACAACCTCTGTCTGCTGTACTTTCTGCAGTGGAACGCCGTCGAGACGCTGTCCTTACTGGTCACCTTTCTGGGCATTGCCCTTACCTTCTGCCTACTGTTTCTCCTGTCGACGGTCGTCTGGGCGCTGTACAGCGGCCCTGGTGGCCAGCGGTACAGTGCGCAGATGAAGTGTGGAACCGGAAGGGGAGGCACTGCAGCAGGCCACTTTGACACGGCCGTTCTGCGCACCAAGCTGAAGCTGATGGCGTACCACGAGGTGCTGTGCACGGAGAAGAAGGTGTGCTTCACCTTTGGCAGCCTCTCAAAGGTGGAGTACCGCTGGCTGGGAGAGGTAAGTGAGGTTTTGGGATAGCAGAAAAAAAGACAACTGTTTATCAGTGCACCCTATGTACCAGACGGTTACTGATCAGCTTTGTTTTCTTGCATTTTTTTTTATTTACAGCTGCTTATGCTCTATACTTCGTTTATATTGTACTCGTTTAAAATTTTCATCAAACAACAAAAAGTAGTTTAGAAAAAAAATGTTGTCGTACGACAACCTAAACATAAATAAAATTTAAAAATATTTGTATTAAAATTACATTTTTTCTTAAATTGTAATTTTCAATAATTACAAAATTAATAAACACCGGTGCAAATTATTACATGTCCTTGGTGATGACATTGCGGCAATGTGAAAAAAGCAATAAAAGTTTTAGCACAAGTCAGCCAATCTATCCAGCCTATCAGTGGCTTATCACTGACACACTTGTTTCAATTTGGCGGCTGATAGGATGTCACACAAAATGAAAGTTGCGGACAAAAGGTACAAAACAAAGTTAAGCAGTTAAAAACAGACAAAAAAGATTTTCATTTTCATTTTAAGTTAGGCCTTTTTGTGATTGCATTACAAACAAGGAAACAATGTCTGAAACAACACCACCGACACCCGAAACGGCGACACATCTCAGCAATGGCTGGCGACTTTAGCAGCATCAGCAAGGACGACATGGTCCGAGGAGGGACGCGGCGGACATCGAGGCCGCTGTCTCTCCACTCGTACAGTCGTACATTGGCGGCAAGCTGGGCGAATGCCACTTCACCGGCCGACATCACCGTACGGCGAATCTCCGGCGGTTTCACCAATCAGCTGTACCATGTACACTGAAGGGTCGTTCCTAAAGCTAAAACCATTCTCAACGAGGAGGACGGAACCCACCGAGGTGGCCATCAAGCTGTACCAGTCGAAGCACATCAAGAACTACCACCCCGACGACCCGGAGCGCCTCAACGACACCGTCGTCCTCAATGTGATGAGCCAGACGGGCCTGGGCCCCAAAGTGTACGGCATCTTCGCCGACGGCTTCATTCAGGCCTACCACCAACATGAGCAGTTCCGAGGGCGGCACATGGAGCAGCCGGCGCTTCGCCGCCAGCTAATGACCCTCCTGGCGAACATTGCCCACCTGCAGGTGCCCATTCGCAAGGAGCCCGACCTGATTCTGCAGTGGTGCCGCGACTTTATCTCCTACGGCTACGAGCACTTTGACGTTTTGGCGCTGGCAAAGGAGCTCAAGCTGAAGTACCTCTCAACGGTGGACGTACTGGTGGAGTTTGACGCCCTGGTCGTCCGGATCAAAGCCTTAAAGTCGCCTCTAGTTTTTGCGCACAACGACTTCCGAGGCTCGAATCTGCTAGTGACCCAAGGTAAAGATAAGACGGAAATCTTTGCCTGCGACCTGGAGCACGCCGGCTACGGCTCTCGAGGCTACGACCTGGCGACCATCTTCTGGGAGTGGGGCCAGAAGGAGGTGCTGGACATGACCGCGCCGCCGCCCACTGATGAGAACCTCACTGACCTTCTGACCACCTACATTGAATGCTGCGACGAGGTGTCGCCAGGGTACTCCAGCAGGCCGGAAAATAGCCTAGAAGCTCATGCCAGAGAGGTGAAGCTGAACAACCTCTTCAACGTGCTCTTCTTTGCCGGCTTTCTCATCGGCCAGAAGGAGGTGCTCATCGCGACGATGCCCATTGACCGGAAGAAGAACCTGGTGGGTGGAAGTTATTTTTTCGTTGATATATAAAAAACTTTTTTACTTGTACTAACTTTTTTTTATTTCTGTTTTACTTCAGGCATTTGCCGAGACGATGTTTGAGCGCTTTTTGCAATCAAAAGCAATCGCCATTGAGAAGGGCTGGTATTAGTTGTTGGTAAAGTTTTTTTTTCAAAATTACACATTAACTTTCTTTTTTTTGTAAAATCTAAATTAAAAAACTTTTGCAATGATTTTGCGCCTAAAAACCAGTTTAACAACAAAAACTTGCAGCGTGTTTATCTATATCATGTTTTTGTTTTATCACAGTCACAATCATACTTGTAGAAGATAAGCCAGTTTGCGCCACTGCAAGCCTGACTAGACATGTACAACTATCATCTATCATCTATCATGTACAACTGAAGGCCTCCGTTCCTAAAGCTAAAAATTCTTTCTATCAGGACGAGCCCACCGAGGTGGCCATCAAGCTGTACCAGTCGAAGCACATCAAGACCTACCACGCCGACGACCCGGAACGCCTCAACGACACCGTCGTCCTCAATGTGATGAGCCAGACGGGCCTGGGCCCCAAAGTGTACGGCATCTTCGCCGACGGCTTCATTCAGGCCTACCATGAGCACGAGCAATTTTGGGCGCAGCACATGGAGCAGCCGGCGCTGCGCCGCCAGCTGATGCGCCTGCTGGCCAACATTGCCCACCTGCAGGTGCCCATCCGCAAGGAGCCCGACTTGATTCTGCCCTGGGCCAGAGACTACATCCTACATGGCTACCAAAACTTCAACGTCTCAGCGCTGGCAGATGAGCTAAAACTACAACGCCTCTCTTCAATCAGCGTCTTGGAGGAGTTGATGCGCTGGTGGCCAAGGTGAAAGCCCTGGCGGCGCCGCTCGTCTTTGCGCACAACGACTTTCACGGCTCAAACTTGCTGGTGACTAAAGCTACAACCACAACCACAACCACAACCACAACTGGTCAGCCTTCTCCTCAAATCTTCGCCTGCGACCTGGAGCACGCCGGTTACGGCGCTCGAGGCTACGACCTGGCGGGCATTGCCCGAGAGTGGGCGCAGAGGACAGGCGCCCTTGACATGTCGGCACTGGCGCCGACACTGGCCGACATGGCTGAAATGGAGGAGGACCGACTTCGCAACTTCTCACCACTACATTGAGTGCTGCGACGAGGTGGCGCCCGGCTACTCCAGCAGGCCGGAGAACAGCCTCGAGGCGCACCTTAGGGAGGTGAGCCTCTTCACCCTCTACAATAAGCTCTTCTTTGCCGGCTTTCGCATTGGCCAGAAGGAGCGGCTGATTGCGACGATGCCCATTGATCGAAGGAAAAACTTGGTAAAGTGATTTTCCACCGTACTATAGTGCAAATATTTAGTTTAATTATTAAAAATTAAAATACTTATTTTTTTACAGGCCATGGCTGAAGCACTGTTTGAAGACTTTCTGCAGGCAAAGGCGCTTGCCATTGAGAAAAGTTACTACTAAAGTTGTTGGTGTTGTTATCAATTAGTTGTGTGCACAATCAAAACTAAAACCTTTGTAATGCATTTGCACGGTAAAACTCCACAGTATCAGTAGTCCACTGACAGTTGAAAATAAAAATTAAACTCAAATTTGATCAACCTATCTATCACGTTTTTCCTATCTATCAATTTGTAATTTGAAACGTACTTTGAGGTTTGTTCAGTAATACTGTAATAGTTGATTACACACAAACTTTGCAAATGGTTGCCTCAGTTTTGTCTGGTTTTGTATGGTAAAGCTCCGTTTTTGTTACGTTTTTAGTATCATAAAAAGCACAAAAAGTGGCTTGCTCACAAACGCTCACTGGTCGTAATCAGTTTGTTTTACTTTGATAAAACCTAGGTTTTCTTATACGCAAGTGCACAAGTGCAAAAAATCTCACAGTGCAGGGAAAAAACACATGAATGAGCCGCTATTTAATAAAAGGGAAGATACAAAAACAGTCTTTCTAATTTTTGTCGGTTTTTTACTTTGGAAAACAACAGCAGTAAAAATGTCTGAAAATCAAGTGAAAAATCAACAAAATGAAGCAGCCCTGATCAGTGCCCAGCAGTGGGTGGAGGACTTTACCACCATCAGCAAGGACAAACTGGTCCGGGGCGACACGCCGGCGGACATCGAGGCGCGCTGTCTCTCCCTCGTACAGTCGTACATTGGCGGCAGCTGGGCGAATGCCACTTCACCGGCCGACATCACCGTACGGCGAATCTCCGGCGGCTCACCAATCAGCTGTACCACGTACAGCTGAAGGCCTCCGTTCCCAGAGCTGAAAACCCCATCTACCAGGAGGAGGACGAGCCCACCGAGGTGGCCATCAACTGTACCAGTCGAAGCACATGCAAGACCTACCACGCCGACGACCGGAACGCCTCAACGACACCGTCGTCCTCAATGTGATGAGCCAGACGGCCTGGGCCCCAAAGTGTACGGCATCTTCGCACGACGGCTTCATTCAGGCCTACACCGACATGAGCAACTTCGGGCGCGGCACCAGGCGGACCCCGCTCTTCGGCGGCAGCTAATGCTCCTGCTGGCCAACATTGCCCACCTGCAGGTGCCCATTCGCAAGACGGCCAACCTGGTGCTGGAGACGGCCGGTGAGTACGTCGCCTACGGCTACGAGCACTTTCAAGTGCAGGCCCTCGCGAAGAGTTAAACCTGGCGCACCTTAAGGTCACCGACATTCGCGCCGAGCATCGCGAGCTGATGGGCAAGATCAGGCAGCTGAATGGTCCGTTGTTTTCATCACTACGACTTTCGCGGTAACAACCTCATGGTGGTGGTACTATGAGGAGAAGGAGAATGAAAAAAGCAGAAATTCTCTCGTCGACCTGGAGTTCGCCTGCTACGGAACGCGAGGCTACGACCTGGCCTGCATCTTCCTCGAATCAGGCCAAACGGAGTTCCTCGACATGGCCAGTCCGCCGCCCACTGATGAGACGCTGCAGGAGTACGTTCGCCTGTACATTGAGGCCTGCGAGGAGGTGGTGCCCGGCTACAGCAAACTAGAAATAAATAGCTTTGAGCAGCACCTGAAGGAGGCTCGGCTGATGGTCCTCGCCAATAAGCTCTTCCTCGTTGCCTTCCTGATTGGCCAGCGAGAGGCGTTGATTGCCACGGTGCCCCTGGATCGGAAGAAGAATCTGGTGAGAATCGGAATTTTTTATTGATATATCATTTTGTACACTTTATATTGATACCTTTTTTTCAATTATTTTTTTTCAGGCATTCGCCGAAGCGAGTTCTCGCCGATTACCTGCAGAACAAGGAGAGCTACATTGAAAAAGGCTTTTACTGAGCATTTTGTTTGTGTTGTTTGTTTGGAGCCTCACTTTACAAACTTCAGGTCAGGGCAGTGAAAAAAAAGTTTTGCTAAAAGGAGAAACTGAGTACCTTTTAATCACATAGTGTTCTCTGAGGTAATTTTGTGCCAATAAAAAAAGTTTGTCATTTTAGTAATGAGGCTTTTGTTTACAAGTCAAGTACACGTGTTTTGCTAGTCACTAAAAACTACAGTCGCAAATTAAGCAATTAAGCTTTTGGTAAAAAATCAGTGAGACAAGTTAAGTTACTGATGCTGTTGTTTTTTCCTCCCGTTCTTCCTCAGTGAACAGGATGAACTGTTCAAGCATAAAAGCAGTTAAAGAAAACAAAAAAAGAATAAACGTCTTTTTATCTTGCCATTCTACTCAAACTAAACTTTTGTTGCGGTAAAAACGGTAACCGATAAAAAAAATGTAGAGCACTCATTAGAATCAGTTTTTATTGCTCGGGGTTTTTTGTTGACTTTATTATTTGGTTACCAAATTGTAAATGGTGGAAACTTATGATTTTCAGGTCAACTTATGCTAGTAAATTAAAGAATTAAGAAGAAAGAAAGAAAGAGAACAGATTTTATTCGCCCTTTCGAGCCTTTTTTGACTTAACTCGTACGAATACAGCGAGCCACCAGCCCTTCGATCTGGCGACAACAGCAACGACAACAACAAACGAGTACTTGTAGTCAAGCCTTGCCGACGAGCCACCGTCTTCTCTGCCTTCATACGTTTTCTTCAGTCTGCTGCTGCTTCTTCGCCGCCAGAGTCTGCGTAGGCGCCCTTAGTGCTGCACTCGATGAGATAAGGCTTCTGCGCGACGCTCGGGCGCGCGCCGGCGCAGAAGAAGCGAGCCGTCAGCAAAACACAAGCGGTGGACAGACATCCACGCCGAGAAACAGGAAAACGGCCGAACCAGAGGGTCAGCAGTTGAGCCTTGGTCTTCGGAAGATGTCGACGTCCCGATGAAGCCTTCAAGGCCATAAGGCCAGTAGTTCCGAATGGGGAGTCCGCGTAGCAGGGCATCGCAGGGGTAACTTCCACTCTTGACCACGTGGCCGGCCTCTTCAGCTCCCGTCCTTCTGATGACTTCCTGGGCGTGGTCCCTCCTAGAGCCCGGTAGGCGTCGTCCAGTGTTGCCAGCACTTGAGTTGACCAAGGGCTCGAAGATGGTGGATGAGGGGGATGTCAAAGATGTCCTCGCCGACTTGAGTTTTCTAAAGCTGGCAGCCACGCTGCACCGCGCGTTCTACCGCAGCGGCCGTCGCGTTAGCAACGATTAAAGAATTAAAAATGCACAATAAAAAAAAGTTGAAGTCGTAAACTTTATTTGCAATTAAAAAGGTAAATGCTTTTTAGTGCAAAAATGGTTCAGTGTAAAAAGCAGTAAAATTTCCACGAAAAAGGCGAAAACAATAATTACACCAGCACCGGCTGTAATGAGCAGCTCATTATTGGTGAAAAAATAGGTTTTGAAACAAAACTGAAACAAAACAAAACAAAACAAAAACACATCAAATAAAACTTACAATTAGATCTTGTTAGTTGTTGGCTAATACGTGTGCGCCCTAATTGGGCCGTGCAACAGGTGGTAAAAAGCTGCAGTAGTGACAGGCTAGATTACCAGCAAATACAACAATTTTTGGGGTGATCATTATTCACTGAGCCCATTCAGCACATTAGCTCTGCCTGACGGAAGAAGAAGAAGAAGAAAAAGACGATAAAACTGTTGCACCAAAAAGACAGCAGACATAATACGGCTTTTTTTCTCAATTTTCTCACAAAAAGAAAAACAAAGAGAAAAAGTGTATATAAGCGGTAAACTGCTCAAACTTTTTTTTCTGTCAGTCACAATAACTGTCAAGCTCACACACACACACAAATGAAAACAACTTCAGTGTTAGTTTTTGCCGGTGTTTGCATTCTGTTGGCATGCCTTCTTGAGGAGGCGTCTGCCGGTGAAAAGGGCGGCGACACGTTGGTGATGAACGGCGGCGGCGGAATGGGCGGCGGCAGCGGCGGCGGAATGATTCTCAAGACGGGTAAGCAAATAAACTTAACCAATTGAATTAAAATTATATTTAAAATTAATTTATTTTTTTGCTTTTTCTAAACAGGAAAGAAGGGCAAAGGAACGACGCTGGTAATGAACAACGGCCATAGCGGCTGCCACTGTCCAGGCTACAAGAAGAAGTACTACATGCCCGTGTACAAAAAGGAAGACCACTATGAGGGCGCGCTTGATGATGGAGAGTACGGCCACGAGGAGGAAGAAGGCTACTGAGGAAGAGAAAAAGTACCATCTGGTAATGATGATTGCTTGAAAAGCGCATTCTAAAAAATCAACGTTAATTAATAACAATACTTTGGTAGGCAGGATTCTACCTAAGCAATCAGTTCAGCGAGTGATTAAAATTATACCAAAATGACCTCAAATTTATTTACTTCAACATTGTGCTAAAGTTTTGTCACTGTTTTATTTATTTATTGTAAATAAATAAATTAAACTATCCAATTAATTTAAATAAAATTATTTTTGTAGCACTTCCATTTGGTTGCCTTCGCCAGGAGTTTCATTTTCAGTCTCCTTATCACTATTACTGTCCTCATCATCGTAGAGATTTTTCAGTCGATCAGCAAAAAAGATCATCAAAAAGTCAAAAAAGCTGCCGGCGGCAAGGAAAGCCACTGTTGTGCCCATAAACACCGCTCTAAAGCGGTCATTGTCGTAGAACCAGCAGTTGCCTCGCTTGCCGCACTTTTCTTCCCAAACCTAAAAAAATTTTAATTTAAAGCTAAAAAGTAAACCTATTAAATCACTGGTTGTTAAATACCAAACAGGACGAGTCGGCAATGTGGCCGTAAAGCAGCGGAACCGGAATAAATGCTTAAAAAATTATTGAAATTAATCAATTTTGAGGGCAAAACATTGAAAAGAAAAAAATATTTGTGCACTTACAAATAATGGAAATGAAGGTGCCGATGAGGCCGCTGACAAAGGACTTGTCCATTGGCTCTACGGCTCGGTAGTTGATCAGAAAGTTGCCCGTGGTGGACATCTGCGAGACGGTATTGCCCACGACCATTATCAGAATAAACTTGATCAGCGGCGGCAGACACTGACTAACATCCTCCGGGCAGTAGCCCTGCACAATGGTGGGCGTAGGCGTGACATTAGCTAGTAGTCTAGTACTACCACTACCTTCAACACAGCTGCAATCACTGTAAGCGGAGTTTTCGGCATTGAAGGCTGAACAGCCGGCATGACAGGGTGAAAAGAACGTCCTTCTAGAGTCCAGATCACAGAGAGGACTAAAGACGGCAGTTGAGCAGTGGCAGTTGGCGTTGCAGCTGCTGTTGAGGGACAAACTAAAAAATTTAACCAAAAAAAATTGGTCAAAAACAGTCATATTTAAAAAAAAAGTTTCCATCACTTACAGTCCATCACTTCCCTGCTCCTCAATCTCCCCTTGAAGCTTAACCGGTGGGCAGGCGAGGAAAAGGCCGCTGCCGATGGTGAGCACGGAGGTCAGCTCGGCGAGAAAGAGAAAGACGAAGAGGGCCTCTAGCTTTGGGCTTGAAGTAGGCAATGGCCAGTCCGCCGGCGAGGATGCCCACCGCCATCGGCACCAGGCTGGCCGAGCCGAGGTACCGGGTGGTGTCGGCGACTGAGATGCGAAACGCCGTCTCCAGGTACTTGACGTAGAACATGTAGAAGCCGATGATGCCGGAGTAGCGGGTGGCGTTGCCCAGTAGAAAGAGCACGATTAGGGGATTGCGGGTGAAGCGTCGCAGCGCCTCCCTGAAGCCGCCACTGTCGGCCATTTTCCGGCTTAAATTTGCACTGGGCACAGAGGCGCCGCTGAACTGTGCTGGAAAGAGGAACACCGGCAGCGAGACGAGCAACACCAGGGCGCCGTTGGCGAGGTAGCAGAGCCAGTAGGCGCCGATGAAGCGAGGGTCATTGCCGGCGGCCAGGCCAGTGTCAGCTAAAAAAGTGTGTGTGTGTGTGTGTGTGTGTGTTTAAAGTTAGTTCAGAAAAATTTAAAAAAAATTATTATCATCTTTTTTATACTTACTCCACGGGTCCTCGTTCAGTTTGAGGAGAAAGGAGCAGAGTATTAGGTTGCAGGCAGGGCCAACCACCAGCACCGTCTGCATAATGGAGATGTAAACCTGAATGTAGTAGTAGTAGTAGTAGTAGTAGTGGATAAGCAGAGCAAACAAGGGATTGTTTGAATAACACAAAAAAATTAAAGATTTTAAAAATAAAAAAACAAATCACACGCACCGGACTTGACTTCTTCGGCACATTGTCGTCGACAAAAGGCAGGGCAATGACGTAGTACACGGCGTTGCCTACGCCGCGGACAAACTGGCCAAGGAAGAAGATGTACACCGCCGGCCAAATGGTCGATCCAGTGGTGCACTGCTCCAAAGTTTGGGAGATTGATCCAGAAGAATCGACACTCTCCTTTAGGTGACATGTCAATGAAGAAGAGGGGGATGAAGAAGAGGAGGAATTGAAGAAAAAAGCACTAGAGTTTAGAAAACTATTTTTAGTATTTGTTTGAGTATTTTCATAGAAATGCTTTGCCGGTCCGTAGATAAAGTAGGGCGTGGCTGAGATGAAGCACGAGGCGGCGATGATCATCTGCCCGATGCCGATCAGCTTGGAGCGATTGAAGCGAATGCCGTAGTAGCCAATCAGCGGACTGAGGAACATGACGCTAAAGTTGTCGGCAATGTTAATGACGGCTAATTACAAAGCAAAAAAACAAAAACAAAAAAAGATAAATTAAACAATCAACAGGTGGTTTTAGTTTTAAAGTTAAAAAAATGGTAAAGGTACCGGAAATCTTTGAGTCAAAGGCAAACCGTTTCTCCAGTGAGTTCATAATGGAAAACTGCAGAGCCCCCGCCATTGACTGGACAATGCCAATCAGACAGAGGTTTAGAAGGAAAAGCTTGGCGTTAGCCATTGGCTGGAGCCACTGAGGTCGCCATGACCCTAAGCCACAGGTGGTCGTCATGGTTGTCGTTGTTTGCTCCACAGCTTCATCCTCTATTGAAACTTCTTTTTTTTCTAATAGACTTCATTTTTTAAACGTGTTTATTAATAACAAGCAAGCAAGTGAAATTCAGTACTGTTCAATCAATCTATATAAAGCTTTTTTCAAACGGAAGTGCCTCACATTAAGTGTGTGCTAGACAAATTACGCAAATGAGATAAAAAAAGTCTACTTTGTTTATTATTAACACTAAACTTTTGTCGTCTGCCCATTTGACGTCAATCTGTCTTACCGGTAGTATCCTTTTTCATTTTTGATTGCATTGCCTAACAAACGATTTTTTTCATCAACCTCCAAATAAAAAAAATTAATCAATGATAACAGGAAAAATTACAGCTGCTCAACACACACCAGTTTTTTGCACAGCAACTTTTTTGACTTAAAATAAGTGTAATAAACATGAAAAAAGCAGAGATAAGACGGCGATGCTGATACTACCTCCACTTGCACTAGTTAACACTAATGTATGGATAACATGATGACATTAAATTGTAGAAACTTACTAAATGACTTAATAAATTACTGATGCTCTTTTATTAGTACCGTCAATGAGATAATCACAACGTAAAAAACAGTTGCCAAAAAAGGGTCGTTCAATTGGGGCCTCTCTCTCTCTCTTTCTCTATCTCGTTTGAAGCGTTCATCATCAGCACTTTTTTGTTGTTTGAAGGACGGTAGTCAACTTAAAAAAGGCAATAAATCAAAATTGACACACACAACAGTCTGTTGCTGCCACTGCCCCAATCACTGGTCACACCACTTATTTTGTTTTTTAAAAGGCAAATTTTGTACATTGAAGGAAAAAAAAGATGCTGCCTTTGTTTGTGAGCAGCAACACACTGCTGTTCCGCACGTTTCGAGTACAGCCGTACACTGGTAATAAAGCTAACTTGTTTTTCTGTCCTGCGCGGGCATGCTGCCGAGCTGGGTCAAAATGCACAAAAACATCTTAAATTTGAACTTTAGTCATCCAAAACAATTGCATGCGACTTCCGTGGATTATCAGCCGCAGCAGCATCAACAACAATTTAATCACCACATGAGAAGAAAAACACATCTGGTTCATCAACATCCTCAGCACTGTCACCATTTTCCCAATTTTTTTTCTTTCTCTTTCTTTCTCACTCGTTTTTTCCCAAGCTCCGCGTGTTGTTGTCGCCCAACAGCAGCAGCAGCAGCAGCAGCAGCAGCAGCAACAACAACAACAACAAAACCACAAAACCACAAAAAGCCAAACTTGCACCGAAAGGAGGCAGATAAACGAGAATGAAAGATTGGAAAGGGCTGATTTGGCAGCTCTCTCTCGTTCCACATGATCACTCACTCACTGAACTAGATATATTTCCCTGAGGGTGATGATGATGGTGGCGGTGAAGCACCTCTTTTCTTGTGCTCTCTCTCTCTCTCTCTCTCTCTCTCTCTCTCTCTCTCTCTCTTTCACCCCCACCTCCTCCTTCACCCCCTCTGATCAGCCTCTTCTCTAATTTAGGTGCACCTTGTCTCAGTGTTGTTTGAAATATAAGAAAACGTGTCGCTTGCTATTCCGCTTTTTCTCTTTTTGTCAGCCCTCTTCTTCTTCTTCTTCTAGCTGTCCTCTGTAATGTTTGCTTTGGCAATTGACCTCGCGCTCTTTGGCTTCTCTCTCTCTCTTCTCTTTCTCTCTCACTCATCATCATCTCTCTTCTTCTCTCTTGGTGGCGTGTGAAGTGAGCATAGCTTGCCGCGCAAACTGGCTGCTTCAAGTGCTGCGAGTGAGAAAGAGTTGTTTTTGTTGGAGAAATAATAATAACGAGTCAGAATGGGGATGCAATTCACGCTATAGAGAGGACAGGCACTGAAGCCAACAAACCGTGTTGGAACACAGCAAGTTGCACTACCAAAATTTGCAAAAATTGCATCTTTTTACTTTGTTAGAGTCATTTCAACAAAATTTGACGATTAAGCTAGTTGAAGATTGGGCGAGCAACTTACTCCCCTTAATAGTGGTTTTAATACAGTGACGCCTTATGTATCTAAACCTGTATTAAGGGGAGTAAGTTGCTCGCCCAATCTTCAACTAGCCCAATCTTCAATTTGGTTTCACAGTGTTGTTAGAAATATAAAAAAACACTGCACTGAACCAAGTTTGAACGATGAGCTAGTTGAAATGTATTGGGCGGAGGACTTACTATCCCACTTTAATTACAGGTTTAATACATAACGCTTCACTGAATGAAAACCTGTATTAAGGGGAGTAAGTTACTCGCCCAATCTTCAACTAGCTTAATCGTCAAATTTGGTTTCAGTGCACGTTTTCTTATATTTCAAACAACATTTAATGAGCAAATGGAATTTTTTTGATTTGTTTACTGTTGTGACTGCAAGCATTTGAGGGCATGAAAACTGACTGCATTTGTTTGTGGGAGTGATAAAAATGAAATGTCAGAAAATAGACTGTAGTTTCTCGTTCTTTTTCCCTCTTGCACAACTTTGCACTTAATGCACATTATGCCGAGGTATGAATGCGCGCGCCTGCTCCTCCTGTTCACTTACCTCGTTGAAAGAATTTCAACAAAAAAATGCTTTGCTTGCAAAGGAGAAGAGAGGAACAAGTTTAGTAATTTTATTAGCACAAAAAAGAAAAAATTTAGCATGTTCTCCTTTGTTGAGACAAATATTTTCCTCAAGTCTGCGTTGATTGTCTTGCTCTCTTGTCTGATCTACTGCAGTTCTGTACAACTAATGTTGTATACATTTTTTGCCAGTTTATTCCAAAGTCAAAATTCTATATTGTAATTACCACCGCGAGTAAACAAACTGAGTTTCATGTGATATCACTGAATGGTGTGTGTGTACAGGTAAAATCAATAAAAGTGAAAAATAAGTAGTATGGGAGAGATTGTAGGAGACAGCAAGTCAGTCAGTTTTTCAAACAGACAGGGCGCCTCAGCTTCAAAAAAGCTCTTCTTTCACGCTGAGATAAGCAGCTGGATCGGCTTGTTCACCATTTCCATCTTCCTCTTCAGCATCTTCGCCAGGTTTCCCCTTCTTCTCCTTCTTCAAGTGGACATTGCGAATGTGGCGGAGGGCGCTTTGGCGATGACTGAACTCCATCGAGCAACCGGGAAAGGTGCACCCATAGGGCTTAGTTTTAGTGTGCGTTCGAAGGTGACGCTTGAGATTGAAACTGATCATGAGCTTACCACATCCGGGCTCAGGGCAGGCGACCTTCTTTTCAGCTGTCTGTTTTGGCTGCTGCTTTGAATTGCTGGCAATGTTTTCGTGAGCAGTGTCCTTATCCAGCTGTTCAACGTCACCGCCACCGCCACCAGCACCGAAGGTGCTTGAATTCATTCCGCTCTCCATCAGAGCTTGCTCTATCGGAATGACCACCAGCACCTCATCAGAAGTGCTGATGGCCACGTCATCCTCAGTGACCGCTTTCTTTTTGTTTGGCTGACTGTTGCTGCTGCTGGTGTAAAAGCCATCCGCTTCGGCCATTCGTTTATAAAGACCAGAAAACGGCTGGGCAACAGCTGAAGTAGAGGGGCCAGGCTTTGACTTGGTAGCAAAAATCAGTTTGTTTTTTGGCGGCTGGGAAGGTGGCACAGTTGAAATGTTCATTGGTGACTTGGTGGTCGGCGGTTTGACTGGAGTTAGGGTGCTGGCGGCATAGGTTTTCACCTGATCATTGACAGCACTTTTGGGCGGCAACAGCATCTCCTTGACCTGCCCAACCATCTCCTCAAAAAGTCCATCGACGATAACTCTCACCGAGTCCATCAGTCGCTCCTTTACCAGGGCCTTCTTTCCCTCAAAGAAGGAGTCCACCAGCGAGTGCACCATTGAAGGATTGTTCAGTGACAAATGGTTGCCAAGGGAAAACATTGTGATAAGAAGTGACAAGAAGTACTGAATGAGACAAGTGAGAATTTAATTTTGTTACAATGACAGTCAAAGTGGAAAGTGAAAATGGTAAGTGCTCATAGCAAGCTAATAGTGATCTTGTACAGTAAAAAAGTTCTATATTATGACCATGTGTGATGACCACGTCAGCAGGGAGGGGGTGACCAATCTTAGAGGAGCTCCTCTTTCACGCTGAGATAAGTCACTGGATCGGGTGGTTCGTTTGAATCCTCATTTCCATTTACTTCAGGTTTCTGCTTTTTGAGATGCACACTGAGAATGTGGCGGATAGCGTTGTGGCGCTGACTGAACTCTTTAGAGCAGCCGGGGAAGGTGCACCCGAATTGTTTCACCTTGGCGTGAATTCGAAGGTGTTGTTTGAGATTGTGACTGGCGATAAGTTTACCGCATTCGGGCTCAGGACAGGCGACTTTCTTTTCAGCAGTCTGTTTTGGCTGCGGTTTTGGATCGCTGGAAATGTTTTCGTGAGCAGTGTCCTTATCCAGCTGTTCAACGTCACCGCCACCGCCACCAGCACCGAAGGTGCTTGAATTCATTCCGCTCTCCATCAGAGCTTGCTCTATCGGAATGACCACCAGCACCTCATCAGAAGTGCTGAAAGCCACGTCATCCTCAGTGACCGCTTTCTTTTTGTTTGGCTGACTGTTACTGCTGCTGGTGTAAAAGCCATCCTCTTCGGCCATTCGTTTATAAAGGCCAGAAAACGGCTGGGCAGCAGCTGAAGTAGAGGGACCAGGCTTGGACTTGGTAGCAAAAATCAGTTTGTTTTTCGGCGGCTGGGAAGGTGACACAGTTTGAGTTTTCATCGGTGACTTGGTCGGCGGTTTGACCAGAGTAGAAGTGGTTTTCCCAAAACCAAAATGTTTCACTTGATCATTACTAGCACTTTTGGGCGGCAACAGCATCTCCTTGACCTGCCCAACCATCTCATCAAAAAGTCCATCAACGATGACTTTTACCGACTCCATCAATCGCTCCTTCACCAGTATCTTTTTTTCTTCAAAAAAGGAGTCCACCATTGAGTTTACCACCGAGGTGCCCTCCTTCAGCGCTAGTAGCTCGCTCACGGAGAACATTGTCAACTTCAAAAATGATCTCTTAAAATGCAAAAGAAAGTTTTAATTGAAAACGAGCTGAAGAGTAGCACAGTTGTGTGACAGTGTAAAACAAGAGGAGAAAAGTTTAGGAAGACAAGCACAAAAGTAATGAAAGTCGAAAATAAAGGTGACGATTGCTACAGTAAAAAATTGCCTTTTTAAAGTACGTGTCAAAAGGGAAAAGTTCGAAATTTGCAAAACATAAAAAGTAAATGCTCCTGTTTGACGCTGAGGTAGACGACCGGATTCTCATTCTCATCATTTTCATTCATTTTCTTCTTTTTAGCCATTTGAACTGAATTAATGTGACGAAGGGCGTCATGTCAATGTTCCGTTTCGTAGGATCACTGCTTGTAGGTGCAACCGTGCGGTTTCAGCTTGGCATGAGATTTAGGATGGCATTTCCGATTGCTACCTTGCAGCTGTTTGCCACAACCTTCCTCTGGTCAAGTGAACACCTTCTTTTGGCCTGAAATGACAGTTTGTTAGCGTTGCTGCTGCTGTTTGGGCTGCTTGTTTTCTGGTTTCTTAATACTGCTGCTGAGGTGGCAGTGAGTGGTCATTACCGTAATCGCCGTCATCACTGCTCTAGCCAAAATCTCAAAGAAGTGCTTTTCATCAGCAGGTGCATTTGCTTTGTTTTCGTTTTCAAACTTAACATTCCGAAGCCATCAACTACTAAATGAAGCCAACACACACCGCCGTTCTCTGTTGTCCTCTTCAACTTTGCCATCAATAAATTTCTGAACATCATCACCATTGGCCTTACTTTCAAGATCAAAGTCATCAACACTCAAGTTTGAAGGCAACGTGGGACTCATCTAAAAAATGCTCGCCTTACTGAAAGTGATGTTTCAGCTTTGGGGATTCATGCATTTCAGGTATGTTCCTATTTTTCTTTCATTTTGTGACAAGTACGAGAGAGAAAGTAAGGTTAGTTCAAACTGATGTACGAGAGTGATTCTGTTTTTTGTTAGCTTTTTCTGATTCCTTTTTACATTTCAAGTCAAACTGAAAGCTCGCTACAGTTTGCAATTATTTGTTTTTAATTTATGATTTTTTCGTTTGTTTTGTGTTTAGTAGTTTTTAGGTTTGACTTTGATTTTAGCAACTTGTTCTTTTTTGAGCACCATTTTTTGTTTTCTCAGTGTTTCATTTACATTTGTATAAGAAAACGAAAAAGAGACAAATTTTAATAATCCTAAACTGTACGCAAGTCGATAACAAAGCTATACTTTTTTTTGTCTGACTGCTTGTGGCATCGCTGAACATGCGCTCCTGCGGCGCCCTTTGTGTAAAAAGTAGCACCACAGTCTAAGTAGATGCACTTGAAAGGGGCAAAAAATTGATGATCACGCAGGTGGTGCTCTTGCTGCTTTTCAAAATCACGAAACGTGCGATCACAGTCTGTGCAGTGAAACTTTTGCCCTCTTTGGCGGCTAGGCAGTGGAGTCGGTGGAGTGCTCTCAGTCTCCTCAGTGCTTGTAGATGCAGCTTGTCGCTTGCTTCGGTGGTTGCTCTGAGGGCTGAAAGCAGCTGACGCTGACCGCTTGCCCTTTTTGTCACACTTTTTTGGTGCCTGTTTTTCAGTGGTGATGATCTCCTCTTCCTCCTCAAAGTTGTCATTGTTCAAGTTGTCCTGCCATTCATTGGCCCCCACTTGATCATCATCATTTGCCCACTGCTCGCCACTTTTGCCACCACCTTCCTCGTTGTCTCGCGATTTACTGGCAGTGTCACCGTAGCTCTGGTCGTAGGTGCTCTGGCCGTAGGTGCTCTGGCCGCTCATTAGATTGCTGCTGCTGCCGCCGTCATCACTTTCCAGTTCTTCATCCTCCTCTGCCAAGACGATGGTTGTGGTCAGGTGGGCCGGTCGCTTTAAAATGTCGGAGAGGAGAACACCGAGCTGCTGCTTCCACTTTTTGACCACATCATTCTTGCTTGTGCCACTTGTGCAGAGGAGGAGAAGCATTTCAGCAAACCAATACTCAAAGTAGCTAATGATGCTGTTGAACATGATGACTTTGCCTGAGCTGTCCAGAGCAATGATTTTCTCTTCACTGCTGCTCTCCTCTGGGCTTAAGAACGGAAGCAGATCTTGCTGGTTCAGCTTTAGCCGACAATTCTCCGCCAGAGTGAACAGAGAGCACCGAGGGAGAGTCACATTTACTCCCGCACAGATCACTTTACCTCCGAACAGAAGAAGGGTCGGGATTATCGGCAAAAAGAACTGGTGTTCTGTGCGGGAGTGCTCAATGTTCACCAGGTGGTCAGAGGGGAATAATAGGCGGCCAGTGGTGGATAAGCTGGCATAGAGGTAGCGTGTTCTGGTGCTATTCGCTCCATCTGACCCTTCTACTTGAAGCACGCTACCATCCATGTCGGTGATGCATTTTGCCAGCCCTGCACTAGGCACATTGTAGACCATTTCCACCAGTCCTGCCCACTGTTCCACTTTCTTATCTTTAAACGTTTTGTCCCACTTTAGAAAAGTGTGAAGGACAGCACGGCGACGGTGAGAAAGGCCATCCAGAGCAGACGGCAGTGCTCGCTGCACATCACTGAGATAGACCCTGAGCAGATCTTTCTCAATGAGCTCCTTAACTGTCACTGAAGACGGTTGTTCTGCTTGTTCACCTGCCTGCTCATTAACTTGACTCTTGGCCTTTCTTTCTATCCATCCTTTCCTTACAGCACACCACTCGCTAGACAAATCAAAGCCAATGTTGAGGTAAAAGTCGTCTCGCTTTGAATTGTAGTGCACGTCCATCAGATGTTGACCGTGTGAAACTTCACCAAAGAAAACTACAGCTGTTGTGTCACTGATGCTGCCTAGGCTTGTGGTTGACCGGCCGTTGTCGCTTTTGGGAGTCATCAGAACTTTTATCTTTAATTTTTGACTTTCAAATAGATCTGGCCAAAGGAGGGCAATATTGCTGATCAGTGTGCAAGTCGACTTAAGACCAAAACTATCAGCGTCAAAGGCAACCACAATGGTGCCGTAAGCAGGCTCATTCGTTGACTTGATGATCTTGTCAATGATGAGCTTCATGCTTTCGCTTTCCACCTTTAACTCTTTTTTCTTTCTGCGTGTCAATCCTCCACGGATGTTCTCAATGTTGCCTCCCATCGTAAGGGCTCCGGTGGTGGTCTTTCCGAGGACATTGATACCTTGCGAAATAAAATTCAATGACGATAGTCCTTCGCACAAGTACAGTGAACACTCTGAAGATGATGTAGTACCGGCGAGGGTTGCAGAGTGATAAACAGGAGCCATGATAATACAAACAAATTGTAATAAGACAACAACAACTTCAACTTTATTTATACAAAGTACAAAAGTTTCTAAATTTCTCAACAACACCGAACTAAACAACAACGAACCACTTCAACTTTCCATTCACCACATACTTTACAAGTTTTTTGGAGAAGGCGTCGAGGTTTATAGATCACCTACTGAAGCGATCCACTACCAGCAAGTTCATTCTGTCCCCTTCATCTACTACCACTTCTTCCCGGTCACCGAGAGAGTAAAGTGCTTTCTATCTTTCTCTCACTTTCAAGCAAAATGTGCCTTGGCACGCTGACAGTTAACTTTAATCAGTTAAACAGCGCATCAGTGGTGCACTCAGTCGCATCATCACAATCATCAACAGCGGCGGCGGCAGCAAAGCATCACATCTGTCGCTCCATTAACTGCCCCCTCATTCACTCATTCATTCACTCACTTATTCACTTATTCACTTATTCACTCACTGGCAACTCTTATCAGCGAGTTTCTTATCAGTACTAAAATTGCTCCTGCTCCTGCTGCGACGTGGTGTCCACTTTGCTTGCCGCCGCCGCCGCCGCCGCCGCCGCCGCTGCCCCCAAGATAACTTGGCTGATAACTTTGCAGAGGCTCTTTTTTTTCTTGTTGTTTCACTGTTGATGGTGGTGCTGTCGCCTGCCGCCGCCGCTGTACCATTTGGCCTTCAGATGTACTCAAAGTCACCGAGGGGCAAGTCACCACCACTGTCACAAATCGTAGTCAAAGCTGGCAACGGCGGCAAATTTCTGCTTCACTCTTCTTCTTCGATGATGATGATGATCAATAATAGCTTTTGATTTGATCAATCGCACACAACGAATCTTTGCCTTCACCAGCACAGAAGCTAACCAGCCAGCCAGCCAGCAGCAGCCAACCTTCTTCACCTCAACCAGCTCCAAAAACAATGGCTTTTACCCGGCTGATGATGCTGCGGTCAAGCAAAAGGTCGTCCTCCTCTTCAGCAACAGCTTTCTTCTGTCGCCACCTTTCCTCCGGTGATGTTTCCTCTTCAGCCTCTCTCCTCTCCGCCCTCGTTCGACCCATCACCGTCCGGACCGGTGTGGGGCTGTACCCGTCGCTGGTGCGCGCCAATCCGCAACTGTACGCAGCGGCCAAAGACAACACCGAGGGCATCGATCTCACCGTCGACTACCTGGACACCGCTACCTGGGCTCGTCACCCTCACAGAGATTCACCCTCATCATCATCATCACCCTCCTCCTCTAGAAATCCTCCCTTGCAGAAGACGATCCTCGCCATCCCCGGCACCGGCGGCCACTACGGAAATTACAGCGGCCTGGTGGAGCACTTCCGCCGCCACCGACCCGAAGTCCGCCTACTGGCGCCCAACCTGCCCGACTTTGGTCACACCCGAAACTGTGGGCGCATCTTCTGGCACAGCAACGCCGAGCTGGTCGCCTTCCTCCGCGACTTCCTCGCTGCCCTCGACGTTCGCACGGTGGACGTCGCCCTCGCCCACTCGATGGCCATTCACCGCCTGTTGGGGCTCTGTGCCGAGGTGACCTAAACTCCCTTGTTTTTTTTCAGTTTCACCCCTTTTTAAGCTTACACTTTTTTGTTTTAGCCCGGCCCTACTCTGACCATCAAATCGGCGGCCTTCTTCGGCGCCCAGCCGCTGTACGACCTGAATCCACGGCACGCCGCCCTCACCCGGAAGCTCTTCTTCACCTTTCGAAGTGAAGCTTTCTACAACTTTTTAAACGCCATCCGCCTTCACCGCCTCCCCCTCATTCCCGTCCACTACCCGCACCTCAACGACGCCCTCCTCTTTGCCGTCCAGTCGCTGGACGCCCCGAGGGCCCAGGCCGATCTGCCACGCCTCCTCGAGCACCTGGTCGAGGTTTCCACGGAGAAGTCCATTCCGCTGACGCTGCTCTACGGCAGCAAGGAGAAGTTTATCAGTCGCCGGGCGATGGACCGCCTCTTCACTGCCTGTGGCCTGACAGACCCAAAACGGGAGGTGCTGCTGGTGGACCCCGAGGTGGACCGGAAGGAGGTCATTGTGGACGCCTACGGAGCAACTTCAGAGCAGCCGAGGGTGAAGGGAATTATTCTGAAAGGTGGCGGCCACTTTGCCTTTGCCAACTACCCCGCCTTCACGGCGGCCGTCGTCGAGGACCTGCTGAAGAGAAGTGAGGGAGCACTGAGGTGAAGTGAACTGTCTGAAGATTGAAGCTTTCTTCTATTTGTGCTTTTGTCTGTGGGCGGTTTTTTTTCTCGCTACTGCCGATGATGCTGTGTCTCGTGCCTAATTTTAAATTTTTTTTACTATTTTTTGTGTTTAAAAGCCACTAGAGTGTAAATGGAAGTCCCATTTCAATCCACACAACACTGTGTTTGACATTTTGCTGATAAGAATAAAAAAGCAAAAAGCTAACAACGTTTTCTCTTTTTTTTGAGCGCACTTTACCAGCAATGAAAAAAATGACGCATAAAAGTTGTGCAGGAAAAAAAGTCTGGTCGAACTTTATCAGCATCATCAGCGATTGTTCGACAGTTTCAGTACACTGAAGAGTTACCAACCAATACCCTTGTACCTCAACTGCAGTGTACTTTTTTTCACTTTTCTTCTGAAAAAGGCAGCTATCTTATCACCAGAGCAGATGTCTCAAACATTGCTCAATAAGACTGTAGAGCAGTGTACATTTTTTTTCATTTTAGTCTGTACTTGCGACAAGTTGGCCAAAGCAGCAGCAGCAGCAGCTATTAGTCAAATGCTAAAAATATTTTTTTCTTCTGTGTCGCAACTCGCCAGACACATTTAAACCGTTTTAAAGCATCAAGTCTTCTTCACCTCGAATGATCACAGGGCTCTTCAGATTAATTGCCATAAAGTGATAAAGTGGTTTTTGAAAATTAACTGGTAAGTGTACAATCTTTTAGTATTTTTCGATGCCTTTTATTCAAACTCTCGTTGCGCTAGTTCAACACTAGTTTTTGCATTTTTTTATATTTTTTTAAATTGTTTTTTCAATCTACCCAATTTTTTATCACCATCACCAAAACAAAATTTGTTTTCACCATATGACGAGAAAAAAACATAAAAATAGGCACAAAAATCGACATTGAAAGTTTCAGTCCATCGTAAATGCTATCTTTGACTTTGGAGCAGAAGAAAATAATGTTAAAGCATAAGAAGAAGATTAGCGAAAAAAGCTAGGGGTTGAAAAGCAAACACACCACACATTCAGTGATTTTTTCCTCTCTAAGGCAAATAAAACTTTCAAAACTCAAAAAGTGTTCATGACATCATAACCTTGCCGACTTGTTCACTATCTTCATAGACAAAAAAAACAGACACAATCAATCAATTGTGCGACCACAATGTGACCACGTGTGCACTAATTTAATTTCCACTTTCCTACTAGTTGATAGCACACAGTTTAGAGCAGTAGTGAAAAGAGAGAGAGAGAGAGAGAGAGAGAAGACACTCAAACTGTCGCTACTGGCCTACATTGTTTTCAAAACTGTGTAAGCAGAGGAGTGTACAGGGGAGTTTTTCCGTTCAATGCAAAAGAGAGTGAAAATGACTCATTAGCTGCAGCAGCAGCAGCAGCATAAATTTTAAGTGCCACTAGCGGAAAGGCCGTGTAGAAGTTACAGGTGACAATGGCCGGATACTTTTTGCCCGGGAAGAGAAAGAGAGAGAGAGAGAGAAAGAAAGAGAAATTGAATGAGTTGGCAATTTTTAGTTTAGTTTGGAGTTACTTTTCAACATCACCACCTCATGCACAAAGCACAATGGCACAATGTGTTGTTGAGGTAATGTTGAGCGTGTGGGGCACCTAAAGCTCATTTGTGATCTTCAGTGGCTGTTTGTGCTGTACCGGTGCAAATTCACTTTAAAGTGCCTCTTTTCTACCTAGTCTACCTTTTTCCAGTCAACAGACCAAAAGTCAATTTTATTGATCTCGATGCACCTGATGTTGATAATAATTAAGTGTCTGGGTGCAAGTCAAGTTATTGAATTTCAAGTTTAAGTACCTCAACTTTTTTTGTGAAGTCAGCAGATTAATTCACTGCCTGTTTCAAACATTCTTTATTGTTTTTAGTGCATTTTTTGTTTTTTTCTTTTTCTATTTCTCAGAGTCCTCAGTCTTGTACCCACTTTTAATCGTGTTTTCTGCACTACTGAATTAAACTCTCAGTTCTCTTAAGTTTTGCCAACAAATACCAAGCAGCAACAGCAGCAGCAAAAGTACCATCATCATCATTCTATTCGACGGTAATTAATTTTCAGTCAGACTTTACTCTCTCTCCCTGTTTCAGTGTCAGCTGCACTTCAGCCGCTGCCAAAATACCTAATACTTTTTTACCAGTAGACACAAGTTATCACATAACGACGGCCATTTCACTCGTCTGCCAGCACAGAAAAGAAGGCAGCAGCAGCAGCAACAGACATCGTCTGACACCTTCTTCCTCTCTTCACTCACTGACTTGCACTTGCACTCACCAACTCTTTTCTTTGAACCTCCTTCACACACCGACCTTCAACTTCCTTCTTCTACTTCTTCTGAGCAAATTGTCTTTGTCGTCTAACAGACAGACATTCTTCAGTCACGGCTGCTGCTGCAGTCGTAACTGTACCGCGGTTTTAATTAGCTCTTTTCTCTCTATTATCTCCGCTTTACTTCAGACTTTTGTCTCCCTCACTTCACTGCTCTAATAATATCGCCTTTTGTACGACGGCGATTGTACAGCAGCAGCAGCAGCAGCTGTACCTTTACTCTGCTCAGCGTCACTCGTCGCCGTTTTTTTCTGTTTCAGGGTGATATATAAAATTGTAGCCATTTGCCCTGTGCTCACTGTGTGTTCAGTGTTAAAAATCTGCGCGCCAGTTCACCATCCAAAGCTTGAAATATAAATCTTTTTTTCTGAACAACTGAAAACTTGTGCAGACTGTGAAGACAACATCATCAGCAGAAGATCTGACGAGAAACAGAGCACTGTCGTCAGAGCACTGACTTGAACTTGACACTTCTTTTTCTTCTTCTTCTTTTTTTTCTTCTTGCTAAGTTTGTACTTCACTGACTATGAAAAGTGGTGCAAATAGTGATTCATCTTTGTCGTCAGCATTTGTTTTCTTTTTTAATTAAATTATCTGCTTTTTTCTGTTCTAAATTTTTTGTAAAAATTTGTCTTTTTGCTGACCATTTCCTCGTAACCGCCTGAAAACCTTGGTGATAACTTTCTGCTCCTTCTTTTCCTCTGCTTTGACTTCAATTTTTTCCTATTGTTACTGAAAAGAAGCAATGCCAACCTTAACCGCAACTACCTCCTCAAAAGTTGCCTACTCGCAGCCATCACTGCTGTGGCCACCACCACCACCGTCGTCGACAATGATGATGAAAGTAAGACAACGACAAATCAGTTTTTGCAAAGAGAGAAAAAATACTTCTTTTTTCCCTTCTCCTGTTACCGTTTTCCGTTTCCTAACGTTGCGACGTTGCGGCAGTAATTACCGCTGCTTGAGTACATCGACTCACCGTTTCTAATTGCCCGCCAATGCCAATTAGCGCAAAAAAGCGAGCATTTGAAAGTGGTGAACTGGTTTATACTTCATTAAAAAGAGTGACGGTGATGATGGCGACAACAGTAGTGCTGATAAGCAGCAGCAGCAGCAGGATTAGTCACCGTCAGTTAGGCAGACATGCACGCTATGGCAATAATAGTCAAACAAACAAACAAGCAAAACAAAGCAGTGATCAATTGCTCAACAAGAGCACAACATTGCACAAAAGAAGGTCACAAGAGAGAGAGAGAGAGAGAGAGGCTAACAGTTTGACTGCAATAGAAGTCAGCCAAAAGTTTCTGCTTTTGTTTGGTCACTTCCGGGCAAAAGTGTAGAGACACCTGACGGCGTCTTCCTGTTCCACATTTTTGCTCTACAAAAAGGCATTGATTTTTTGATTTGTGAAAATCGTTAGCAAAAAAGACCTTCAAAGTCGGTACCTCCTCTTCTTTGTTCTTTAGGGTGAAAAGAAAAAGAAAAAAACTAAAAAATCGATACTCAGCATTCGAAGCAGTTAAGGCAGCTCCTAGGCAACCGCTTTGCTGTTTGTTTTTTGCTGAGTTTTTTTGCCAACGACAACAACGACAAACTGCTTAGAGAGAAGGAGAAGGCATTTACTAACGCAACAACCACACAACAATTGCCTTCAGTGGTTGGCTAATGACGCCGGCGGTTCGGCGTTTTTCGTTTTCAGAAATCAATGAAAGATATTTTTTACCTGCCTCCAGACAAAAAAAATAAAAATAAAAAACGCCGCCGCTAACTGCGACGTGTACTTTCGTAATAAAAACTGCAACTGTCCACTGTGAACAGCGGCTGCACAGTGTTTGGCGCCAGTGAAAGTCAAACGCTGCCTCACGTGTCATTGTGCCTGACTCGAGCACGGTCTGCGCCTGCGCCGCCGATCGGCGGCAGCATTGGCAAAAATTGTGAGCGAGCGAGAGATTGCAGCAGCAGCAGCAGCAGCAGGCAGCTGTTTATTTCCAGTCAGTCAGCCAAAAGATTGAAATTCACTCTCCTCCTCAGTTCAGTCTTCACTTGTTTACACACTACCAAAACTCGTTTCGGGTTCTACTTCTTCTTCCCAACTCCTTCAACCTTCAAGTTCTGGATTCTAATCCGTTTTATTATTTGTACCTAGTTACCTTCTCGGTCAGAGGCCGCCAAAGGCCACCAGCACCACCACCACCTCTTCAACGGCTCCACTTTATCCGCCTCTTCAGCCTCTTCAGCCTCTTCTTCATCGTCGTCCACGTCCTCGTCGACCAGGCCGCGAAGGCGAAAGAAGCTGCTGGAGACGACGATGGTGACCACGATGGACACCACCACGGCCAACTGCCACGCCAGCAGCACCAATGCTGCCGATGATGATGATGATAATCACCATCTTCAAGAGGACGATGAAGAATCCGCTTCTCTTTCTCAAACAACGACCACAATAGCACCACCACCATTACCACCACCACTTCTTCCGCTCTCCTCGAAGCAGGTCCTCGAGTGGTCGGTGGAGGACGTCGGCCGCTGGCTGGCCGCCAACTCCTTCTCCGCCTACACTGAGCTCTTCTGCGACCGCCACCAGATTGACGGCCGCGTCCTGGTCAGCCTCAGTGCCGAGGACCTCCGGGCCGAGCCCCTGCACCTCACCGTCTTCGGCGACATCAAGCGCCTCTGTATGGCGATTGAGGTGCTGCGAAAGCACGCTGCGGCTCACCACTCTTCTTCACCTCTGGAAAATGGAAGTAGAAGCGGAAGCGGAAGTGGTTCGAACAGCGGCGAAGAGGGCGGACAGGTTATGTCCAACGGCGGTAGCGCCCTTCCGCACAGCCGCTACAGCCGTCAGACGATGTCCTCCTCCTTGGGAGCAGCCAGCAAAAACGCCCTCCTCAGAGGTCAAAAACGTCTTCGTCAAAAACCACTGCCGCCGCCTGACTTTGAATCAGCGAGGGTGAATCAGAAGAGGGTGAGAATGCTTATCAACAACGGTTCGACGCTGGTGGCGGTGGTGGCTCGGGATTCGAAAACGATAGCCCTCCCCCTCCGCCTCGCTCTGTGACCACCAACTCCTCTCGCAGCGAGGACTCCTTCTCCAACAGCTCAAACTCCTCTTCACTCAGCTCCGCCAGCTCGACCGTCTCCTTGACCTCCCTCTCGCGATGCTACTCCGACGACTGTCTGGAGTCGCTTGATGGCAGTCCCTGTCAGCATGTGAATGCAAACTCTGCCAGCACTACCACCACCACCACCACCTCCACTTCGGCCATTCCGCTTAATGTGTACGTCCAGCAGCAAGGTAAGTGTTATCAAAAGAGTTGATAAAGATTGCAAAAACTAACGACAAATGTTCTCCCCTTTTCCAGGCTCCTCGCGGGCGATCCAGGCGCAGATCATTCCCACGATGGCGAGCAGCGCCCAGCTCGCCAACATGGCTGCCTACTATCAACAGCAGCAACAGCAACCACAAACTTCCTCTTCTTCCGGAACATATCACCCTCAGCAGTCCTCTAGTCACCACTACCCGTCAGAGCGTGCTTATCAGCAGCAGCAACAACAACAAACAAAGCTTATCAACCGAAAGTCAGCAGCCGCGGCAGCAGTGATGGCAAATCACAGCCAACAAAATCAACACAACCAAAAGCAAATGAAACATATGAACAGCAGCAGCCGAACAAACCACAGCCACAGCCACGTTGGACAGTCGTGGGAGCGATATGGGCACCACGGCCAGCACACCTCCTCGACGCATCACCTGCAGCAGGCAAAGCACAAGAAGCATCATCACCACCACAGTCACCACCACCACAGTCACCACCACCACAGCACCACCACCACCACCGAGACGATGATCACCACTTTAAGCCGGAGCGGTGGAAGGCCATCGTCGCCCTGCTGTACTTCTTCGCCAGCACCTGGGTGACGGCCATTGTGATGGTGATTGTCCACGACCGCGTCCCCGACATGGACACCTACCCGCCCCTGCCGGACATTCTCCTCGACAACCTCCCGCTCATCCCCTGGGCCTTTGGCATGTGCGAGTTTTGCGGCGTCGCCCTCTTCACCATCTGGTTCGCCATTATCGTCTTTCACAAGCACCGGTCAGTGTGTTTTGATTTTTTTTTGGTTGTGTTTTGAATTGGTTTTGACTCTGTGAAGTTTTACTACGCAATTTTCATACAATTTTAGGTTCATCCTCCTCCGGCGAATGTTCTCCCTCTTTGGTTCGGTCTTTCTGCTGCGCTGCGTGACCATGCTGATCACCAGCTTATCGGTTCCCGGGCGACACTTGGAGTGCAAGGCGAGGGTAAGTGTGCCCTTTTCTTACTTCTTATCAAATTAGATTTCAGCAGTAGTAGTGTCCTTATTAGTTCGGTTTCAGTGCACTCTTGCTATCGATTACCTAGATGTTACCTCTTCCTCACACACACACACACCTGCTGATGTTTTGCTGTTTCCCCTTTTGTAGAATGTTTGATTTTATGCACTTTGTTTACTTTTTACTAACCAAACTGACAAACTCGTTTTTCTTTTGTTTCTCCGGTCTTTCGTTCCGTTTCAACCTCCTTTTACTATTTTCTTTCTACTTTTTTTTTCTAAACAAGGCGTCTGCAACTATGCATCCAAATGATACACTGTCCTCTTCCTATTTGTGGGTTAGTGAACTAAGTCCCTGTCTTTCTGTTTTTTTGTGTGTGTGATTGCAGTAGACTGTAGAGTGAGATTTTCAGCTTTTCGGATCGTTTATTTTCGTTTTTTGCTAACACTGCTGGGAATGCTTCTGCTGCTTTGTCTGATCACTTTCGCTTACCACTTTATTATTTTGGCTTCATTTTCACCTGTCTATTTTTCTATTTTCCATCTTTTCTTTGTGTTTTCTCCCTCTTTTTTCTCAACCTCTCTAGCCCTACGGCAGCTGGATGGAGCGCATCCACCAGGCGTACCTCATCTGGCAGGGCGGCGGCATGTCCATCAAGGGCGTGCGCACCTGCGGCGACTACATGTTCAGCGGCCATACGGTAGTGCTGACGCTGCTCAACTTCTTCATCACCGAGTGTAAGTGATCTTCTAGGCAATTTCAGTCTAATCTTGATCTTTGCTAATCCTTTGCCAATCTTTCCCCCTCACATTCCAGACACGCCCACCAAGCTCTACCTGGTGCACACCGTCAGCTGGGTGCTGAACCTCTTCGGCATCTTCTTCATTCTGGCCGCCCATGAGCACTACTCCATTGACGTCTTCATCGCCTTCTACATCAGCACCCGTCTCTTCCTCTACTACCACACGCTGGCCAATAATCGGGCGCTCTATCAGCGAGACCGCCACCGAACGCGAATCTGGTTTCCCCTTTTCTACTTCTTTGAGTCCAGCGTAAATGGCATTGTCCCCAACACCTTTGATGTCCCCTGGCGGGGCTACCAGGAGCTGCTGGTCCGCTACCTGGCGGCCAAGTTTAGCGCCGGCTTTGCCTTTGGCGTGCCCGGCCTCACTAGTGCAGGTGGTAATGGCGCCAGTTTGAGCATTGCTGCCACTCCTTCGGAGGAGGAAAGGAAACCTTTGATTGCTGCACTTCCCTCTACCACCGCCCACAAAAACCTCGAAAGTGTGGACGCCTTTGAGGAAGTGGTCGCCAAGAAGGCAGTGAAGGGAAGTGCAAAGAAGAAGGCGGGAGGAGGTGGCAATGCCTCAGCCTTCAATTCAAACGGCGGAAACATCTCATCGGCGTCCTCGTCGTCGGCGTCCTCTTCTAGCTCTTCGGGAAATGGTGGTGGCGGTGGTGGAAGCGGTAATGGAGGTCGAGTCTCTGCCAACGGAAGTGTGGCAACAGCAACAGCACCGGCAGCAAGGTGAAAACGCAGTGATCCACATCTTTTACAGTGATTCCGTTCTCCAAAACAAATGTTCCACTCTTCATTTTTCATCCTCACTTTCTCTCTCCCAATGTGATACCTCCTCACCTCCCTCCAACTTGATATCCCCCCCCCCTCCTCTTCCAAACTCTTTGCTTCTGTTGTTACGCCCTATTCATATTGCCACATTACCCCCTCCCTTGAGTATATGAAGAGATGCTACCGAACATTACTGCTGACTCTCTCTCTTTCTCGCTCTCTTATCATTTCCTTATCTGTCTCGAATGTATTTATCTTCTTCTCCTCCTTTTCTTCTTGGGTTGTGGTTTGGAGTATATTGAGGGTATCTCCTTTGCTCTCTTTCTGTAGTGTGCCCCTTGATGATGATTTTTCCCCTTTCCTTTCTTTTCATTGTGACTTTGTGTTTCTTTTTCTTTCCTTTCCTTCAGACTGTCTTGATCACTTGCCTCTTGAATCTTCCTTTTCTTTCTTTTTCCGAGAAGAATGTTTATTTATTTTTATTCCTCCTCCACCACTTCCTCTCCCCACCTCGACCTACTTAACTACTTCTTCTGCTTGTGATCTGAACAAAAAAAACGTGGTCACACCCTTCCTCCAAACACATCCACTCATCACTTACACTTTCACTCTCGCTCATTCACTCACTCAGTCTTGTGCAAAGCTCGCAGTACGCTCTCTTTCTTGTTTTGCAGCTCTGTCTGGGCTGCTGGAAAGGCTGTTTTCTTTACTGGTGTTGTTGTTGTTGGTTGTCATTTAGTCATTTATTTATTTATCATTAAAGTGAAGAATGGACACATTTATGAACTTTTGGTTCTTTGTTGGAACTCCGCTCCTCCAGAATATGCTCGATTCTGTCGGCCAGCAGCTGATGGCGATCGGTGGAGTGAATTCTCCTTGCTGCCTCTTTTATTTTTTTTTCTGCAGATCCGCGTCCTCGAGGAGACTGTCCACGGTGGCGGTCATCTCCGCTTTGGTGCAGGAGTAGGCGGGCAGGCGACGGCCGAAACCAGTCTCCTCCAGGCGTTGGGCGCTGAGGACAGTTTTGTTTTGAGGATAAAAAGTTTAGTGTTTTAGTGAAAATGATGATGATGAAAACCTATTTGGTACAGAGCAGTTGACTCACTTGTCGGGTTGATCTCCAAATACTAGGAGAAGAAGGAGGTTAAACAAAAAAGCAGTTGTTATTAGGATTCTATTCCTTTAGTAGTCGAAATAAAAGCGAAAAAATGGTAACCTACGCGGCAGCACCAGCATCGGCTTTCCCAGGGCAAAGGTCTCAGTGACGGTGTTGCTGTCCATGTGAACAGTTCAAAGTTCATTCTAGTACACTCAAGGTTTGTCTATTAAAGGAGCTGCCTCACTTTCCCCCGTGCGTTATGACCAGATCCACCAGAGGGACTAGGGCCAACTGAGGCAGAAAGCGCTGGCCCCAGGCATTTCGCGGCAACTCCAGCTCCGCATGTCGGGACCCCCTGGAGACGATGTACTTGTGGCGGGAGGTGGCCAGGGTGGCCACTAGGCGGCGCATCAGCTCGAGGTCGATTGATCTTGAAAAAAAAGAAAAAGAAAAACCAGTTTAAAAGTTACTGGAGTTTAAACGGAGTTCAAAAAGGAGTTTAGTTTACCCCATCGATCCCATCGACAGGTAGATGTACTTTCCGCTGAAGCGGCCGTCCAGGTCGTCGGCCAAAAACTGCCGCGGAAGGTACTTGGCCAGGTTGTCGCCACCAACTGGTTCAATCGACTTTGGCTTGTTGAACACCTCCAGGTTGAACCAGTCTCCCCCCGTCTTTGCCAAACCTTTGACGTGCTGGTAGTCAATCTCCTCGGGGTAGGCGTACACCGTCAGCACCTGCGAGTCGACCCAGAGGGCGTCGCCCGGGTAGCGGGCGTAGCCGAGCCGCTCAAAGAGGTCATTGTAGCGGGTGGTGTTGAAGAAGAGCTTCTGTCGAAGTTCGGTAAACCTGGCGACCTCCTGTGGGTCGGCGCCTTCCGAGGGGAGGCCCGAGCAGCCGGGGGGGGGGGCACTTCCGGTGTGAGGAGGTAGTAGGGTGGACTCTGGTGAACACAAAACAAAAAGAAGGTCAACTCCTTTTTTCAATTTTTGTTTTGTTTTTATTTTATTCCCAATTACCGTGCTGATGTTTTTGATCCAGGGAATGCCCGAGTAGTGGACGGCCGGGTAAAGCGTGACATCGTCGTAGTAAATCAGGTCGGGCTTAAACTCGGCTAGTGCTTTTTCAATGGCCCGATTGTAGAGGGCAAACTTCTGCAGCCACTGATCACTCTGCTGCATGGTGATCAGCGACTGGAACTTCTCGTAGAAGGAGTAGTCGCCGAGGACCTTGGACTGGCGCAGCAGCAGGGCGGCCGTGTCGCCGGCGTTCTGATCTTCGGCTTCCTTTGGAAACTCTACAATGCGCTCTTCAAAACCGAGAGGAGCGACCTTGCCGGCGAACTGCGACTCAATGAGGAAGATGATGCGGAATCGGGGTCGATTTTTCGTTGGGCTAAGGGAGTTTCGATGGAGAAGAGTAAGGAGTAAGGGCACCGGTGCAGGCGTTCACGTGACCCACCGCCCAGAGGGGCGTGACAAGGATGATGAAAGTTTTGGAGGTCATTGTAAAAAAACTAAGCTTTTTTTATTGAAGGGAAAAGGTTTCTCTGGTTTTGAGTTATAAGGATGATGTTAAGCTGTTTAGGCTCAGCAATTTCCTTTATATACCGCCGACGCTGCCGCCAATCACCCTGATTGATCAGTGACATGAACCTTATCTTAGGATGTACTGACACTTTAGTAGTATTAGTTTGTAAGGTGGTATCAGTTTTGCACTGGTCGTTTGGGCTGCGATGCATGGTACAACGTTGATAAGATAGTACAGTGCAGCAGCTGCTTCTGCACGATTTGTCCGCAAGGCTAGAATTCTGGTGTTTAATGTTTGAGCGTCAGTGGTTGATAATGTCTAGGTCGTAACCTGATAAATTGGTTGACATGTGACAACTTTTATTGTTTTAGCTTTAAAAAGTTACTATTTGAATGAGCGTTGGTGAACATTTTGAATAGTGATAGTAGTGAAAATAAGTGTCCGTTTATACTTGCTAGTGCAAATGACAGTATACAAAATAAAAGTACAAAAATCACTTCTCCTTCTCCTCCTCCTTCTCTTGAATGTTCCTCATTGACAGGGTGATGTGCTCATCCCCTCGAGCCCTGCTCTTCTGGTACTTTTGGTGGGCAAAGTAGCCGCCGATGGCGCCTAAAATTACAAAGAGCGGTATGAGGATTCCGGCGGCAATTTTACCGCCGATGTTGCCGTCCGGTGACTGGCGGTGACCGACGCCCGGTTTGGGCGTCACTGTCGCTGGCGTGGGCGGCCGGTCCATCGGTCACTCCACTCTGACCGGTCACCGACTGACCATTGGTAGTGGTGGTGGTGGTGGTGGTGGTGGTGGGCGTCACCGGGCTGACCGCCGACGCCTGGCAGCCACTCGGATCGAAGCTGATGTCATCGACGGCAATTCGAGAGCGATTCGTTCCGAGGACCCCACGGAAGACAAACTGAAACGGGACACCCGTCGAGGTGAACTGCGCGGCGGCAAAGTTCCACCGCTGCTGCAGGTCCCCGCTGATGTTTAGGTGCAAATTTAGAATGGACTTTGGCTCCGCTGTTCGCTTGCTGGCGTAGCGAATGAAAATGTCCAGATGAGTCGCTGAGATGGTCGCCGGCTCGCCGTTGATGAAGTAGAAGAAGCGCATGCGGCAGGCGAGGTTTCCGCGAGGCTCGCTTCGCTCGCGAGACCCTCGTCGACGGACGTTGACACTGGCCAAGTCACGTCAGACCTCGCGGTCGTTAGCTGTGCACCGTTACAATATTAAAACTATTTTACCCATCGATCTCTGACGTAACTTGCACAGCTACAACATTTGAGTTATTTTGCCGTCAATCTCTGATGTGACTTGACCACTGTCAACTTCCGTCTCCTCGGGCCCTGCTCGCTTCGCTCGCAGGACCCTCGTCGACGGAAGTTGACAGTGGTCAAGTTACATCAGACCTCGCGGCCTTGATGCGTGCACTGCTGAGGAACGCATATACGATCATTGTGTTAGGCTAACACTTTATCTGTAAACAAAACATTTGGTGATATCACTCTGATATCGTCCTACTTAGTCATAGGTCAAAGCATGGTCGCAGCAGACATTCAAGTTGCCAAACTTTCTGCTGGTGCCAGCAGATGGCGTCTGTAGAAAAAACTTTGGACCCCCTTTTCTAGGGTCAATTTTGGTCCTACAACTCCCATCTTCGAACTCGACATACAACTTTGTACTAAGTCTCTTTGTTCCAAATTTCACGTTTCTACGATGTCTGGAACATAGCTAGAATTGAAAGTGTTAGGGAGAGACAGACGACAGACAGACAGACGACAGACGGACAGACTGGCAAAGTAATAAGCGGGCTTCTGCCCTGCGGGGCCGCCCGCCAAAAAAACTGCAAATGCTTACTAGGCGAGGAAGAGGGAGGATTAGAATGAAATGGATTGCCGCGAATTATTTGAGCAATCTGTGGAGAAGGGTCCATGCTGAGATCGTGATTAATTAGTGATACACTATTTTTGTTGTTTTTTAATCTTATTGTTGCTCAATGTGCATCAACACTGCTCCAGCAAGGGACCAACAGTTAAGTGTTACACATGTTACAGTGTTTAGGCACATGTTACCAGATTTTTAAACGTGTCAAAATCGTTTTAACGATGAAACCTGCTTCGTCGTTAAGTGTGTGATTGGGCTAATGACTAAAAAACAAAAAATCAGGTTGAGAAAAACTTTTTTGCTATTAGCCAACATTGACATTGTCACTTTTTTTCTGTTCAAAACAATTTATTAATTTTCAGCTAACAAGCACACACACACCTCATCACTACTACTAAAAAACTACTTCAAACTTCTAAACAAACTTCAACTTTCTCCGTTTCACCGTGGGAAAGTGCACTCCAAAACGGTCCTTAAGCAGCTGCTGCGCCGCCTGGTCACTGGCAAAATCTGGACATCGAAGAGTGACCTGCTCCAGGCGGGGAAAAATGTGCGGAACTAGGGCGAAAAAGTGCTCTACACTGAGATCGGAAATTTCCAGTTTGAGGAGGCGAACTGAGGTCAGTTGAGGAAGTTCAGTGGCCGACTTGATCACATCGGCCAGTTGCGCCCGGCCGATGAAGAGCCACAACTTCTCCAGCTGATACAATTTAGCTAGTTCGGGAATTAGAACTCCCAGCGGAAGGTGGTCGGCGAACATGATGTCCAGACTGGTGAGGTGGGGCAGCTGCTCGCAGACGTAGTGAAAGACCTCCTGGTAATTTTTCTCACGACTACCACTGCCGGCGGGTGAAAAGATGAAGCCGAGGGCGAGGCTTTTCAGCTGGGCTTTTAGGCTCTGATTTACGTCCAGCGCCGCCTGGAGCTGCCCTTGGCTGAGGTACACCCAGTTCAGGTCCAACTGGGTACAACTTGAAAGGGAACTGAGGAGCGGGACCAGCGAGGGAAGGTAGTACATCAGGCGGAAGGAGGTGAGCTGGCGAAGGATGGGCAGGCCCTCGGGAATTGGATTGCGGTAGGCGCACAGGAGCTTGAGCACCCTCAGCTGGGACATCTCGCTGACGGCGGCCCACAGCTGGGCGGTCACCTCGGGGCTGGTGGGCAGGTGGGCGATGGAGAGGAGTTCCAGTTGGGGTGACCACCTTCTCAGCATACCGGGAATAAAGGCCTCATGAGCCTGGCGGCTGCAGCACTTGAGCACTTTGAGGTTGGGGAAGAGGTCGGGAAGGTCGAGGGCCGCTTCCGGTGGGAGGATGCCGCCGCCCCCCTCCTCTGACGCTTCATTCAGTATCAGCACGTGGTCGCCAAAGGTGAAGCCGTCGATGTTGTGCTCCGCGATGGACCAGTTGGCGGTGGCCAGCTCCTGGCGGGAGGAGAAGAGGTGGAGGTAGCGGTTGGCGGCAAACATGGAGCTGATCAGCGAAGTCCAGCGGCGGCAAACCCTGGCCCGGTGAAGGCGGTAGAGCTCGGCGAGGGGCAGGCGTTTCAGCACCAGCCGCAGGCAGTCCTCAGGGAGGTCGTTGACGTTCATTGCTGAAAAATAAAATTGGAGAAAAGGAGGTTCAAAAAGAAGAAGATGTGTGTTTGGGGTAAAAGCGGAAAATGTTTTGTGATGACTGGCAAAAATTTTTTGTTTTTTTTGTAAAAAGTTGGTGAAAAGTGTGCTGCTGGCTGCTGCTGCTGCTTCTGTTCTAGAAACTTGGTGATCGTGTCGTGTACAACAGTCGACGTTTAGTGTTTTGGTATTTTTGTTTGCAGTGGCTGTTGCTGCCACTGTACGATAAGATAACCGTCTGTTGCTATTGCCAGGCTGCTGCTGCTGCTGCTGCCGCCGTTGTTGAAGGTGAAAGTCAGTATATCATGCGTGTACAAGTAAGAAAAGATGTAAGTCTGCTGCTGCTGCTGCTCATTCACGGTGACGGTGCACAAAGAACAGAAAGAAGTGTTATTGTGACTGTCTGTCTCTCTCTGTCTGTGTTTGGTTTTGGATTAGATTGCCAAAAAGAGAAATAAGGAAAGAGGGGTTTAGGAAAAAGAAGATGATGATAACTGGCTGCCGGTTGCAATTAAAGACGCATTAGAAGAGTAATAAACTTTATTATAAAGAGTGTGTTGCCCATCGTTTTGTCTGATGCCAAGAAACACAGCGTACTTTGGTTTTGGGGAGTTTAGCTTTAGTGTTAAGCAAAAAGACGGTTTTTAGATAAGACAAACCGGCCAAAAAGGGGTCTCAAAATGACCACATTTTTTTGAAAGTACTCTAAAAGTGTGTTTAGGGTGTATTTAAGGTAATTAGAATGAGTTGAAAACAGAAAAAGTTCAAACTGGAACTTGCCCACCAGAACAAGTCACTCTCCTAGGACTGTCACCTGCCTCGGTGAGCAGTCTCTGTACTGGCGTTTTCTTCAGAACCCCTTAAGCAAACAATCAAGCTGTTCGACCCCTTCCCGACCGAAATTTCCGGTTTTCTTTACATTGTTGGAAAGCTTGCGACAGTGCGCTTCTTTTAAGACTAAAATTAGCCAAATCGGTAAAGGGGAAGTACCCGAAAAGCGAAACCGGGTTTTCCTAACCTAAATGCAACCTAACCTAAATTTAGGCGGGAAAAGTCTTCCCGCAAAGATTTCTGTAAACATTGCCCGATTTTTTTGTTTGCTTTGTTTTGTTCAGCCGCTGAACTGAACTTTGTTTTCCCACTTTGTTTTCTTTATTCCGAAACTTCTTTTGATCACCTCCTCCAATGGATCCTCTTCTTTGAAGACCTACTTTGAGTGGGCGACTGATGTTCCTCCGCCACCATAATCTTTGGGTATGTTTGCAGACATCCACTCTCTGCTCTATAACTTTATTGTGCAGTCTCAAATATTGAATACTGGTACCAGTTGTGAATGATGATGATGATGAAAATGTTTGAAAATTTGTTGTGCTGATAAGAAAATGCACTATAGAAGGAAAAGTTTCTAGACAGTAGGAAAAATTGATTTAAAAGTTTTTTTATTTTACAAAAATAAATAACAGAATGGACAAAAAAATAAATAGCACACTCGTCGTCGGCCGTCTCATCGTCTGGTAATGGACAGCAATAACAATGTAAATGGTATGTTATTTAGGCCATTGCACCCGACGAAGAGTTGGTAGTGGGATGTTGTAAGAATGAATGAAAGACCACAATGAATGACGCAATGATGGTGAAATGATTAGTGAAAAGTGGTAGAAAAAGTGCAATGTTGTGTCAATGGCTGTGTGTGTGTTCGAGGAAGATGTGATGTGATGACTGACTGACTGTTCGGACGTGTACAACAACAAACTTGCAGCGCTGCTTGCAGCTTGCCTATCTATTTCTTCTTGTATCTACACAAACAAAAGCATTGATAAGTAACAGTTATCAACTCTGTTTATCATCACACTTACCCCTCACCACCACCGTAGCCTCCCTCATGACCGCCACCACCACCACCATAGCCGCCCATCTCGTGGCCGCCGCCTTTAGGAATAAAAGTTTGAGTTAAAGAAGTTGAACTAAAAGAGGAGTTTAAACTCCTTTTTTTCTTTTCCCTCTTTGCATACCATATCCTCCCTCGTGACCACCGCCTCCATAGGCCTCGCCGCCGCCATAACCGCCACCGCCCTCATGACCTCCACCATAAGATTCATAACCTCCACCACCACCACCTCCACCACCGCCGTAACCTTCATCATGACCACCGCCATAGCCGCCGCCTACATTAGAGTCAAAAGAAGATTTTGGGGTCAACAAAAAGCTCAATGGTAATAAGACAAACTCTCGAGCACACATCCTTACCATAACCTCCTCCCTCGTGGCCGCCGTACGACTCGTGACCGCCGCCTAAAATTAGAAAGTTTTCGATCAGCCAAAATTATCTAAAAACGTTTTTTTTCAGCATACCATAGCCGCCCATCTCGTGACCGCCGCCGTACGATTCGTGACCTCCGCCTGAAAAAAAAGATTAACGATAAACTAATCTTTTCAATATAATTTAAACTCAAACCCTTCACTTACCATAACCGCCCTCATGGCCGCCGCCGTAGCTCATCTCGTGACCGCCGCCTAAGTCATTATCCCAAAAAGTTAATATCAAAAACTCCTTTTTTTCAGAAAACTGCCGACCACTTACCATAACCTCCCTCATGACCACCTCCATAACCTCCACCACCACCTCCATAACCTCCACCTCCATGACCATAACCTCCTCCTCCTCCTCCGCCGCCGCCTCCGTGACCTCCATAACCTCCGTAGCCCTTCTCAATGTACACTGGAACCTTGACGATGTAGGGCACCTTCACTGGGTAGGGCTTGGGCACCTTCACGGGGTAGGGCACCTATATTTTACCGATGAAAAGATTAATTTTGAAAATCGCCAAAGTTTAAGGGTGGATTTCGCATACCTTGACGGGCACCTTCACCGGCACCTTCACCGGCACCTTGATGGCGATCTTCTTGATGATCGTCTTTGGCGGCAGTGGCACGTGAACGGGGTAGGGCACCTGATAAGAGGGAGGGGGGGGGGAAAGGAAAAGAAGAGTTAAAATGACCACCACTTATCAGCAAGTTAATCACTGAACCTTAATGGGGACGATCTTCTCCACGGGGTAGGGCATCTTGTGGACGATGTGCATCGGCTCGTGGTGCTTGTCGAAGAAGAGGGCGCTGGTGATGTCCACCAGGAAGCAGAGGGCCACCGAGGCGAGGGCCACGCGAGCAAGTCGGCGTGGATTGAGCATTTTGGCAACACTGAAGTGAGGATGAACACAATTTACACACTATTACAAAGTTAATATGATAAGAAAACACCTCTGAAACTGCAGTGGTGCTCCCCTTGACACTGTCTCCTCACTGACCGACCGCTACTGTCTTTTATACTTGATCTCCTTTTCTCTTCTTCTTCTTCTTCTCTTCTTCTTCTTCTTCAGCTGTTACTCTCTTTCTCTACCTCATTCAGCACTACCTTCATCACTTTCAGTTCGGCTTTATCAGTGCGACAGCAGCCTTGCTCTTCAGCCTTTTCAGCTCTTCAGCCCCTCAGCCTCAGCCTCAGCCTCAGCAGTGGTCAATTGCTGCCCTGAAGAGCAGTTGCCCTTTTGTGATCACCAAACAGCAGCAGTAGCCGTAGAGTTGATCTGCACTCACTCATTCACTCACTCTCACTTTCACCTTTTGCCAAACACTTTTTGAAGAGCAGCGACAATCTCTCTGAGAGAAAGAGCGGAGGGCCAACGCTCGTTCGCATCGAGATAACGAGATAAGTGCTGTTATCATTGAAAAGCTCACTCCTGTCTGAGCCTAGGCAGAGAGAACGAGCAAGTTTGGAACACCTCGATTTACTGGAGGAAAAGCAGTTGACCACTGTTGCAAAACTGGACTACTGGACTGTTAGACACTTTGACTTTTTTCTCAGATCTCATACAAACAACAACAAACAAACAAGTGTCGAGGACCTAGTAGTGGTGGCAGCTGTGCAGTTGATCAAGAGGACAGCCTGGCTAGTCGATGTTGTGATCCATCAATCGAACTCAGATGACCATTTTTTGTTGTTGTTGTTGTCTGTCGATGTCGATGTTCACTCACTTGCTCACTCACTCACTCACTCACTCACTCTCAAAGTCCTGTCCACTTCTTCGAACTCCGTCTCCTGCTCCTTTCCCCCCAATCAACAGCCAATTGATTCCGTTACGGGGACGCCATTACGGAACTCTCGTTTGACACAAATTGGCTTAAACGAGCAGAGGCGACTACTGCTGCTCGTGTTGATGATGAGCGCTCTTGGCCATCTCTTTTTTCATTCATTTAATATACTCTCACTCTAACTTAATATTACTTTTTTCATTTCATTTTATATATGTTGTGCTGCTCTATTGCAGTAGTGTCTGCAAGTAGGTAAACACAAACACAACGGCAATCAATAAGTGGCAGTGGAAGGAAGGAAGAAAGGAAGAAGAAGAAGAAGAAGGGAAATCATTGCCGCATTGTGTGGTAAGTGAATTTTTTGCACTCTTATTTTTACAGAGCAGAGCATTTGCCCATAGAGCACCGTAGATCCGGGAGATTTTTTTTGCTGTTGCTGTTGTTTGTTTATTTGCCTGCCTGCCTGCCTGCCCTACCGTCACACAAAGACAAAAATTGAATTTGAGTGAAAGAGGTTGTCGTCACTGTTGTGGAAAAAACAGGGACAAAATCAGGGAAAAAGCAGGGAGCAATAAAAGAGGAGATGAAAAAGAAGAAAAAGAAGACACCAATGTGCTTGTCCTTCTTCTCTTCTCGGCTGCCACCAATCTAATAATACTAAGTCGCCCAATTTGCTGTTTTTGCAGTAGTTGTTGTCGTCGTTGTCTTCGTACAGGTACTACACACAAAATTGGCCAGTCAATCGGCGTAATAGACTTCGGCTGCTGCTGCTGCTTAATATTCATAGACATAAGCAGGCACACTACTATTACTGAAAACGTTGTCGCAGTTGTTGCCTGTCGAGGCTAATTGCTGTGCCAGTGGTGGTGCACCTGCTGCCAATACTGCTGCTGCTGCTGCTGCTGCTGCTAATGCATTTGATGTGCACTGGCCAATGGCGATCAATAGAAGTGCACCAAATGAGGTGGAAAAAGTAGAGGGATTTTCTCAGTACAAATGTGTGTTGCAATCACTGAGGTGAGGATACTCTCTCGTGGATGGGCGCCGGTCACTTTAAATGTAAACAACAAAACTGAAGAAGAGGATTGCCACAGTGAGTGTGAGCGAGGATCAGTGGTGTGCCGTGCAGTGCACTGAGCAGCAGCAGCAGCAGCAGCAGCAGCGCGCGAGTGTCGTCTGCCGCCGCCGTCTGCTCGCTTAAGAGGCCGCCGGCCTGCTCCTCTATCGTGGTGCTCGGTCGAGTGGTGAAATGGTTATCACTCTGGACTTTGAATCCAGCATTCCGAGTTCGAGTCTCGGCCCGACCTTTAATTTTAAAGTTTTAAAACACTTTTTTTAATTACTAAAGTTTAGTTTTAGTGTTTCAACACAGTGCTGAGTTGTCTTTTGAGTGATTTTTGAGTAATTTTGCAAAAGTTCAATTAAAATCATGTATTTTGGTGCTTGCAGTTCTTTTTCTGTTGTTTAAAAATTATTTTTGTACTTTTTTTGCATTTTATTCAGTACTAAAAATGATTTTAAATGATTAATTAACTTCTGCAAAAATGTACTGCAAAAGACAAAAGAAAAAAGAGCGAAATGTTTTTACGCACTTTATTAATGCAAAAGAATGCAATTCAGCCATTTATAACTGTCAACCAGGGGAGAAGTTGAGTACATTTTTTTTCTGTGACAGTGGAAAACTGCTCGAACTTTATTTTAAAAGAAAATAAGTTAGACATTAAGTAAACCTGTCGACAAAAGTCTCAGCCACTTTTAGGCTGAAAGCGCCAAAAAAATCAGTTTCAATTGATCAAACAAACAAGCAAACAAGCAACAGCAGCAATGGACATCATCATCATCCGCCAGCCCATTCCCTACAAGTCGCTGGACTCTATGGTGCAGTACCTGCAGACGTACTGCCTCCTGACAGGAGGGGAAAAATGGCGCCTCTTTACGCCACTCTACCTCCTGTTGACCTTGAAGGCACCTTGTCCAGCACCTGCTGCTGCTACTCTTCGAGCCGCCCTCCACCTCGCTGAAGCTGCTCACCGGCGACCTGGCCCGTCTGACCCACCTCCCGCCCGCCGTTAACCTGGTGCTGGCGGGCAGCCTGGCCATGGCCGCCTACTGCCTCCACGTCAACTACTTCGACGAGCGGACGCATCTCACACGGGACTTCTTTGCCGAGCTGCTGGACAGCAGTGGCTTTCGTCGACAGAGCACCGCCACTTTTCTGAGGTCAAAGTACATGACTGGAAAACGGGGCAGCAGCAGCAGCAGCAGCCTCTTTCAAAGTATCTTCAAAAGTACTGCTTTCTCGTACTGAATAGCCTTCAGGTGTTCATTCCTGCAATCGGCAATAGCTTCGCATTTGTTTACCTGTTGTTTGTGAGCTGAGCTTTTTCCTGAGACCGTTTAGCCTTTTTTTCTCTCTTTCTTTCCTTGGCAGACTTCTTCGTCCTCATCTCGCAGTACTACGGCATTAAAGCCGTCCTTCAGCTGCCAGCACTGTCACCAGCGCTGAAGGTGGCCACCCTGGCCATTGCCGAGCTGAACATCGTCACGCTGTACGCGGCGCTGTACATCTTCTCGCTCACCCACATGCTCCTCGGCACGCTGGGCATCACCCTGATGAGGGCGGCCAGCCTGTTGATGAAGCAGCTAGAGGTGAGGCTGCTTCAAGTGTCGGTTCCGGTGGTGGTGGTTCAAGAGCAGAGCGACCGAAAACTAAGCCTGGCTGGCGCTGCTTCAGCGACGACAACGAATGGCCACCACCTTCCGCCGTGAGTACGTCCAGATGGTGCTCTTCCTCAGCACCGGCAACCGCCGCTTCCTGGCGCAGACGCTGCTGCCGATGCTGCTAGTGAACTGTCCCTCGACGGCGCTGCTCATCACCACGCTGCTCAACTACGGCCAATTTCCGCTGCACCCGCTGGTGCAGCTCCTGGTGGTGATGGTCCTCGGCGAGCAGTTTCTCTGCATCTTCATCTCCCACCTCATGCAGGCCAATGTCAATGGGCAGCTGAGGACGCTGGCGCGGCGTTTCATCTCCCTGGTGTACAGTGATGATGGTGGGCGTGGTGGTGGGGGTGGTGGACAGCTGTACACATCAGGAGCGAGAAAGGAGCGACTGCGCAGTTGCCTCTTTCTGGAGCGGTTTCACACTAAAAAGCCCTATGGTTTTAGCTACTCTACTTTTGGGTACATCTCTCGCTTCAACTTTGTCAAGGTGGGAATTGAGTATTGATTTTGTATTTGTTGAATAATGTCTTTTTTGTTTTGCACTGCAGTACCTTCTACTTTATTCGGAGCTGTTTATGTTTATCTATCAAACAAACTTTTAAGGTTGATGTTTTACAAAGTGTAAAATGTATTATTCATGTATTGTGTGCTAGCGTAGGCAGCCTTGTCTAGCTAGCCAAATGCAGCAGCAAGAAAAAGGACAATTAAAGAAAAGGTAATGGCAGTGAACTGCGAGTGTTTGCTTCCACTATCACTGTTCACACCAGTCAAAGTGCACTGTGCCAGAGTCAAGTTCACCTGGTAGTTCTTCCGGCAAGCACACCCACCCCAACTTGACTGGCACACCAAATTGGCATCGCCAAACTGCTGACACTCACCATCGTCTTGACAGTGAATCAACTGGCAGTCCATCTTATTCTGATTAAAGCAGAAAAAAGTGGTCAAAACCAAATGCTTAAAACGAAAACTTTAAAAACTTTACCTCCCGTGGGCCCCAACCCGCCGAACAGGTGCAGACACTGTGGCGGAGACACCGGGCATAAAGACCGCAGTCGCCGTCCGTCTGACAGGACCTGCCCAGCAGCTGACTCCGCAGCACACAGCTTTGATTGCCGCCGCCGTCCGCTGTCCAAACATAGCCGGCACTGTCATCGCAGTCACAACCTCGGGACCCGCCGTAGCAGCGGCTGTGCGGCCAGTGGCTCTGGCACTGGCTGTCCTCCGTGCAACTAACCTTCTTGCAGAGGTATCGGCTGTAGGAGGGGTCCTCAGAGCTGCCCAGCCTGCAGCCGCATCGACCGTTCAGGCAAATCGAGGAGCAGTTGAAGCCGCTGGTGCAGGCACCGCCCAGCGGACTGACCGTCGGCGAGCAGCCTTCACGTGTCCTAAAATTGTACTGAAAGTAGTTGTCGCAAAAGCACTCATTAAAGTCGGTGCAGTCGACGTTCTCGCCAAAATGTTCCCGGCACACTGCTCTGCCCTGGGCCGGTGTGGAGGCGTTGCAAAAGACCGTCTCACAGGTTCCACTGGGCGTGGCTCCGTAGGACAGGTCACACTTGCATCGCCCCTTGATGCACACGCTGTTCGGCGCCCAATTCTCACATTGAGCTGTGAGGAAACAGTTGTGATCGAGTGGATTGCTTGCTGTAACAGTGCAGCGATTCTGATCAAGGTAGTAATAAAAACACCAACCAACAAAGTTAGCCAAGTTGTATCGAAAAACAATAACAATCACCAACGTTTGCAATGACACTTACTTCGGTATTTAACTTATGCGATTTGTCACACTGACAAAGTTTTACTTCTGTGTTATATAAATATACTTTTCTGCACATGGTGTTTGGGCCAAAACTAGTTTTACAATTGAGATTTGTTTGACAAGGTACAAGTTTGCAAACAGAAGCATTTGTTAAAGAGGGCAAAAAACCAAATGGACAAGTTTCAATATTTTTTTTAGTTAAAAAAGTAAGTGCATGATCTTGTGCATCCATGCCATCTGTATTATTTTTAACATATTTTTGAGTACTTTTTAACACAAAATTAAAATCTTGCAAATGTACTTTTGCACAAAAAATTAAACACAATAAAAAGTAAATTAACAGAAAATTCATTTTAACTTTTAAAAATTTTTAAAAATGTTTTTTTAAAAATTAATTAAATCGTAACTATAAAAAACAAAAGTATTTATAAAAAATTTTTGCCAAAATACATAACAATAAGTACGTTATAAATAGGAGTTTTTGTATTAACATTTATTACAATTGATTGATTATAAAAAAATTTTTATTGATTCATTAATGATACAATTTATTTACAACTAGTGCAACAATGAAAACAATGTTTTTGTAAAAATCAGATTAAAATAATAGGATTGGAGTGGCACGTGATCGATTCTCTCAATGCCAAAGTACAAATCATAAAAAACAAGCACATTTTGTTAAAAAATAGGTTTTAATTGCAAAAAATAACCTTTTTAAAATCACAATTTTTTCTAAAACACGTCAAATAAAAATGTTGTCGTACATAAGCAATACCATTTCTAATGGTGGTACTGACCATTTTTTCTAGCTTTTAACACCTATTTTGTCATCATCGACAGCATCATCAACTGCAGTACCGCAGGCATTATCACCCAAGTAACTACTGCCAACTAGTTTAAAGTATAATTGAAAAAAATTGCGTAATTTAAAATCTGTTAAATTTTTTATTGAGTACTGTTTTTGCCACGGTTGTTGTTGTTGTTGTTTTGCTTGATTTTGCCATTGTGTTTTATAGCGATAGCGTAAACAGCAGTGTCTAGCTAGCCAAGAGCAGCAAGAAAAAGGACAATTAAAGAAAAGGTAATGGCAGTGATGGCTGCAAGTGATGGCTTCTATCACCACCGTTCACCCGGTGGTGGTGCACTGTGCCAGAGTCAAGTTCACCTGGTAGCTCTTCCGGCAAACACAACCACCACTTGACTGACACACCAAATTAGCGTCACCAAACTGCTGGCACTCGCCGTCGCTTTGACAGCTGATCGCCTGGCAGTCCATCTGATTCTGGTTAGGAGAAGGAAAAGGGAGAGGGGGTAAAAATAGATTACCAAATTTTCAAACAAATCTTCTCTTTTCAAGCAACGTTACCTCCCGTGGACCCCACCCCGCCGGACAGGTGCAGACACTGTGGCGGACACACAGTGGGCGCCACGGCCACAATCACCTTCCACTTTGCAGGCCATTCCTAGCAACTGGCTCCTCAGCACACAGCTCTGGAATTGCCACCGCCGCCCTTTGTCCGCACATAGCCGGCACTGCCATCGCAGTCACAGCCACCGTTGGAGCCCACGAAGCAGGCGGTGTGCGGCCAGTGACCCAGACATTGGCTGTCCTCGCTGCAACGGACCTTCTTGCAGAGGTATCGACTATTAAAAAGGGTCCTCAATGCTGCCCAACTTGCAGCCACACAGCTGGCCGTTCAGGCACACCGAGGAGCAGTTGCGGTCGCTGGTGCAGGCACCGCCCAGCGGACTGACCGTCGGCCTGCAGCCTGTACGCGTCACAAAATCGTAGTTGAAGTAGCGGTCGCAGGAGCACTCATTGCCCAGGTTGCACTGAACATTCTCGCCAAAGTGCTCCCGGCACACTGCTCGGCCCTGCTGGGCCGGTGTGGAGGCGTTGCAGAAGACCTGCTCACATTTGGCTCCACTAGCTCCTGTGACCGCGTAGCCCAGGTCACACTTGCATCGCCCGTTGATGCACACACTGTTCGCACCCAGTTCTCACATTCGGCTGTAGCAGAACAGCGGTGATCAAATGGATTGCCTACTTCAACAGTGCAGCGATTCTGGTTAGGTCAAATGTATCAACCAAATTAACTTAATGTACTAAAACAGTACCAAACAACGGGCAATGCTTACTTCGGTATCTAACGAATGAGTGTTGTCACACTGACAAAACTTTTTTTGCAAAGGATAAAATCCTCTGCACATGGTGTTTGAGCCAAAATTAGTTTTGCAATCGAAATCTGAGTGGCAAAGCACAAGTTTGCAATCAGAAGCATTTGTTGGAGAAGGCAAAAAACCAAATGGACAAGATTCAATTGTTCTTTTAGTTAAAAAAGTAAGTGCATGATCATGTGCATTCACGTTGTTTTCAGTATTTTTAACATATTTTTGAACATTGTGTTTAATATGTGGTTTTATAAAAAGTTTGTTGTTTTGTAACACATTTTTAACAAATTTAGAATTTTCCAAATGTACTTTTGAGCAAAAAATTAAACACGTAAAAAAATAAATTAACATAAAATTCATTTTGACATTGAAAAGAATTAAAACAATGTTTTTTGAAAATGTTCAATCAATTAAATTATGATCGCAAAAATGCAAAAGTATTTTTAAAAACGTTGGCTAAAATACAAAATACCTAACAATTAGTGCGTTTAAAATAGGAGTACTAGTCATATCATTTATCTTTATCACAATTTAACGATAAAACATAATTATTACTTTTGTATTTTACACACGTAAAGTGGCTCTGTACGACCGATGCACCTTAGTGCAAAAAACGATTGATTGTAAAAATTTATTAAGTTGCAATAATTTAAACAGTAATAAGACTTACTTTTAACTAGTGCAACAATAAAAACAATACATTTATAAAAAAAATCAGAGCAAAATCAGAGTAGCGCGTGATTAAATTTTTTTAATGTTAAAACTACACTCTACACAAATACGTTAAATAAAAATGTTGCCGTACATAAACAATGCTACTTCTGGTGGTGATACTGACCATCTACATCTGGCCATTTTACCATCTACTTTGCCATTATTGGCAGCACTATCAACTGCACCATCATCAGTGACGGCAACAACAGTACTGTTGGCATTTTTACCCAAGTAATTATTGCTAACCAATTTAATAAAAGTGTAAACACTCGTAAATTCCTTTGTAAAGAGGGAAGAAAAAAAGCATTTTCAGCAACTCACACACACACACACACTGGAACACTTTTACAGGTTCTTTCTGTTCTCTCACTTTTCTTCTTTCTTTTCCTTCAATTATGATAATTTGGGTTTAAGCATGTTTACGGCATCAGCATCTAAAACAACTAATTTTTTGTATAAAAAATAAAATGTAAAGTGAAAAATTGATTTTGCGCTCAGTTTGTGTTTTAGAACAAAAGCGGTCAGATAAAAAAAGTTTTGCTAAAACATTTATTTAAAAAAAGTTCATTTATCAATCTCTTGATCTAAACTTCTCCTTCATCTAGGCGCGTACCAAGCGTCTTCCTGGGAAATTTCAATGAGAAGATCATCGATCAGTTTGGTCAGCCAGCTTTGCATTTTTTTCAGTATTGTTGACCACCACCACTACCACCACCTGTTATTTCACAGTTTAACAGTATTATTATTATTATTACTTTGTTATCGTTACTTGCAATTGACATTATCGATTGAGCTCATTATTTTCACCACTACCTTACAAGAGTTGATGATGCTCAAGTGAGAGCACAGTGAATGCTAATGAGCATCATTAGGCAAGTGAGCGGAAAAAGTGCGAAGGAAGAAAAAGGCAATTAACTTTTCTTCTTTTTCTTTCTTTTTATTTAGTCCTCACCTGTGTTTTCGCTCACTTCTCATTTCAAACGCCTTTTCAAAAAAAGTTGTAGACTCTGACACCTCAAATTTTATTTGAACAAAAAAATTAAATTTTATTTTTTTGTTTATGCTTTAAAAAGTGAAAATCACTGTGTGAGGTTTTAAAGTTCAAAGTATTATTAGAGCCGATTAATTAGAAAAACTGTACGACAAGACAACTAAAAACTTTTTAAATAAATTAAGCGGTCAGTGCCCACAGCAGAGCAAGAGCAGCGAGTGTTCCCTGTTGATTTGATCTAATTTAAAAAATTTTTGATACGATCTAATTTCAATTTGATTCCTTAATTGAACTGTAGTAAAGCTGCACACACTGCACCCAACAACACTGTAATTGCATTTGATTTTTATTAGTTTGCAAGGAGCACTGAAATCGACTGAAAATTGACAAAAAGTTTTCACTAAATGGCCAAAATTGACAAAGTTGGCAAACTAATTAAAAAGGCAAAAACGTTTCAAAATACTATTTGAAAGTTTTTGACCAAGAAATGCCCTTTTAAGAGTGTGTGTGCATTATTCCCACATTTTTCCTTTCTGCGTATTTGACCACTGTCTCTCTCTTCTCTCCTCTCTCTCTCTCTCTCTCTCTCTCTCTCTCTCTCTCTCTCTCTCTCTCTTTCTCCCTTTCTTTTTCAAAAGTGATGCGGCGCCAGTGGCGTGATTACAAGTCGACAAAACGGCAGATTGCCCTGATAGCAATCAGTTTGTCTGCTGCTGTTGCTGTTGCTGTTGTTGTTGTTGCTGCTGCTCGTATTTTTGTTTTTGTTGTTTCATTTTGAACAAATTGCCGCGTGTGGTCTTCTTTCTCTCTTGTGCTAATTGACTCTACAACTCTTTTTGAAATTTTCCAACTCTTTGACTTCTCTCTCTCTCTCTCTCTCTCTCTCTCTTTCTCCTCAAATCGTTTGAATAGACTTGTTCTCGTCGTTTAGTTCGTTTTTTCAAGTTAAGGGGCAGTCATTATAATCATTTTACAATTACCGCATCATCGAGTCGCCTAGTTTTGATTATAAGCAGCCTATCGTGAGCAAGAACAAATTGAAAATCACAGTATTAACAAGGTGCGTTAGAACACAAATTAATTTGAACTGTGATGATCTGCCTAAAAAAGTTAAACATTTTTTTCTCTGAAAAAATTGTTCAATTTTTCTGTACTAATCACTTTCTTATGTTGCTTGTTAAAACATGCTGTTAGCTCAATACACTTTTTTTACGTCACCTTCTTTGTTTCCCCTTTTTTGTTCAACAGTAAAATAAAAGACAAAAAAGGCAGCAGCAGAAGTGAAAAGTGGTAATTATAAGCAAACAAAAGACAAAGTCGGAGACAAAATCTACGAATAAGGGAAAAAAGAAAAGCAGACAACAAAATATGTCATCGCAGGTGATCTTGAACCGGTCTGATAAGCTGACTAAATTAACATGCTCTCCGTTTGCTGATTATGAAGGTGATTACGACGTTCGTGATACCGTGGTAGGCTTAGACTAAGACTTGGACATTTCAGTTCAGTAGTCCTGATTAGTGTCCAGTAGGCAATAGTGGATGTGCCGTGGTCATGCAGTGGTCTGGGGGAATGAAACTGAAACAACAACAACAACAACAAAACAAAACAAACACAAACACAAACACAGACACAGACACAGATAACACCACACATCAGCGCCAGAGTAATCAGGCTGATTTACCTGGCAAATGTAGGCTAAAAGTGCACACACACACACACACACACACACACACACACACTGTGTGACGTGGCAATTTGCTCGACATTTCTGCTGTTTTCCAGCATCCCCAAACTTTCCCTGTGATTTAGAGTTCAAGTTCACAACTCTGACAACAACTGTGTGTGATAAGCAGCGCTGACTTTCCGGCTATAATTAGACCCAGATGGATACGTGCACACTACACTAGACTGACTGATGTGTTATTACTGCTGTTTTATACTTTATTACTATGATGGCGCCTTTTTTCACCCGACGCCAAAGGTGTCAGCCTCAACGACGGAGCCTCTTTCATCTGATTATCATAGTCAATCAAAGTGGCAACACTTTTTTTTGTGGTAAACTCTGGCTGATTGACTGTCCTGCTCTGTTCTGTTTTTTTGTCTACTGTCTGAAGGTAAAAAAAATGTAATTCAGAGTACTTTTTCTAGTAATCATTTTGTGGAAATTCCAGCTGCAAATAAACTTCTTAAATTAACCAGGTGTTTTTACCGTGTTATTAACAATTTTCAGACAGTAATAAAGTTTTTTTATCTGTTGTTTGTATTTTTATTTAATTTAACATATGTAAATTGTTCATTGATATAATAACTGTAAGTTTTTGCCTATTTTTGTTTTTTTGTTGTTGTTGGGAAAAACATATATTTTCAAACTAAATTTAGTTGACTAATATGCAAATTATGACTGAATTACACTTGAAAACTGACAACATGAGTTAGCTAATTAAAACTACTTTTATTTGATTTGACATGTAACTAGTTATTTGCCTGTCAAAACAAAGTTTTTAAAAATGAGAATTAGCAAGGATATTTTAGTTTTTCATAAACTCAATTTTATGATCATTTACATGAAGTAGTGGCCCGCAATTTGGCGCCATAACAAGTAAGGTACTTGATATCTCAGCTAATCCTTACTTTAAAGAACTTTCCTTTGGCAAACAAGTTAATACAAACATATTGAATTGAACATAAAATGTTTAGTTTAGTTAACAAAAGATCACCCGGGAAGTGTAGTTTGATTTTTTCACCTTCTAAAGTTTCCCTAATAAACAAATGTGTGAAACTGTTTTTTTACAGGTCCTCTAAAAGTAGTGAAGGGCAAAACTGTTATAACACAGAAAAAAAATTACCGCAAAACAATAGCTAGCTAGTCATGTCAGCATAAAAGAACCATATTTAGCATCTGAAAGACTTTCCTAAAACTAAGTTTAGCAACAAGTTTGGAGAAAAAAATGAAATTACAAAAATGTCTGATTACCTCTTTACTCGTTTTAGCTACCCTCATTGCTCAACTTCACTGTGCAGATAAAAATGAAACCGATTCGGGCGAGCTTCTTCCCAATGAGCAAACACTGCCCACTACTAAAGCTACTGACCCTCCCACTACTACTTCAACTAGCGACAAACCACCACCAGTAAAGACTTCCACTTCCGCTGAAAATGATGAAGAGAACGAAAATGAAAACGATGATGATGATTTTAGTCGAAGTCAATCTTCAGCTTCTGACCAAAAACCACCCCCAAACGATCCAGAAACCTACAAAGACAGCGATGATGTACCGGAAAAGCCAGAAAAGGGTATTTAAAAACTTGCCTAGTAAAAAAACTGTTAATATTTTAATTTTAGCCAAAAATGATAAAAAAGAAGGCGATGAAAAAGAGGAAGATGATGACGATGATGATGAAGAAGGTGACGACGAGGACTCCTCTTCCTGCGACGGCCGCCTGTCCACTTTGTGCGCACCTTCGACGGCGCCTCCTTCCTCCCCGACGACTACGAACACCTTTCGGAGTCTTCAGCAACAAGGGCCCTACCGGCACCACAAGCGCCTTGAGGACATGCTGGAGACGCTGAATCGCCTCTGGAAGATGGCGGAGAAGGTGCAGGGAATAAGGACCTGAAGGACACCGGGCTCTACGTCAGCTCCGTCCTCTCTGATAAGCTGTACGAGGCGGAGGTGTCGGCGCAGTGCACCGCCGACCTGATCGCCATCGGCGGCGGCCTGCAGGCCCTCCAGCCGTGGGCGTTTAAATGTAGGAGAGGAAAATTTTTTGTTTGTTTAGTTGATAAGTTTTAACTATATTTTTATCTATTTTTTTTATCAGTTTTGGACTCCGTCGGACCGCCCTTCCTCGCCGGCATGCTCCACGGCCACCTGAACAACTTCGGCCAGTTTGATCAGTGCATCGGCGCCAAGAGTCCACCGCAGGAGTCCTCCAACCGTACAGTGTACGGCCGGTACTGTACGCTGCAGTTCGCCGCCATCACCGCCCCGATTGAGTCCTACCGGCCGGAGGATGAGGCCACCTTCCGGGCACATCCCATCTGGGAGCAGATCCTCCGCGTCAACTCCATGTTCAACATGGACAAGTACCTCCACAAGGACTTTGCCCTTTTCATCTCTCAGGCCACCGACAAGGTGGACGATAATATCTACCACGCCGGCCTCTGCCTGCCCAGCTCCTGCTCCGGCGAGGAGGTGGCCAAGTTTATCAATGCAAGTAAGTGGAGTTTGAAATTGAAAAAAACTAGCTCAAGTGTTAAACACAAATTTTTTTTCACTGTTTTCAGTTATTTACCCGCTCACCAAAATGTCCGTACGCATTCCAGAGGCCTTGTGTGAGCCAAATGTGGAGATGAAAGAGATCAAGGTGACTGATAAGCATCAACAGCTGGCAATGTAAGCTGAATTTGAGCATAAAATTCAAAACAAAAACTTTTTATTTTAACCCATATAAATTCACCAACAGAGTCCTCATTTTGTCTCTTGCTGGCGTGGTCATCCTGTGCACCCTTTTAGATTGGGCCTGCCTGCTTGTTCATGGGAAAAATTCCCATTCAAAAGACTTTGCCAGCTTACCACTTTCCCTACCGGTGGTGATTGACAACAATAACGGCCATCACGACAGAAACAAAAACAACAAAGAAAAAGCTGAAAATATCTTAGCTGATGAAAAGAAACGTTCCCCACCCGTTCCCCAACAGGTTCTGCAGTGCTTCTCCCTGATCGGCAATGTGAAGCACCTGTTGACCGGTGAGCCGCATCACCTGCCGGCGATTGGCACCGTTCAGGTACTCCTCTCAGTGCTCGTCTTCTCGGTCAACTCGCTGGGCGTCTACCTGCTGTACTACCCGATGATGTACCGCCACATGGACGGCATGACCCGCCAGGAGATGCTCAGCAGTGACCACTGGAGCAGCTGGGTCCCGGGCCTCGGCTTTGACGGGCTGGTCTTCATCTTGTGAGTGTTTTGTTTTTGAAAAAAATCGCTAATTTTTCCCCCTGCTTTTTCAGCGCTCTCCTCACCACTCTTCAGCAGTTTAAACTCCTCAATCAGGTTTTTGGCGGGGAGTTCAGCTACCTTCGCTACCTGCTGGGGCGGTGGCTCCGCCTGGCCTCCGTTCTCTTTGGATCAATTCTCCTGATCTACCTTCTTCCGCTCAGCGGGAACGGGCCCATGTGGTTCTTCAATGAGCAGTACGTCGCGGCCCCCTGCAAACGACCCTCCTCACTGCTTTCCACCTTTCTCTACTACTCCAACTGGAACGACCCGCTGGATGACTACTTCACCAGGTCGACGTTGAATATTGTAAATATCTAAAAGTGCTTTTTAACTGCTTTTCCTATTTCAATGACTTTTTCTACTTTTCTAAATCACTAGTGCAACCCTGAATCGTGGCTCCTCTCCGCCTTCAGCCAGCTGTACCTCTTTGCGCCCCTCCTCTTCCTCTCCCTCCTCTACTGGCCCCGATTTGGCCTCCTCCTCTCCTCCGGCGTCCTCCTCGTCCTCGGACCGCTGCTCACCGCCCTGCCACGCCTCCTCACCGGCTACGCCTCCTTCATTGAGCCCACCAAGTTCATCAGCTTTGCCAGCGCCCCCCAGGCGGTCACCCACTACCACATGAGTCCGCTGCTGTACGTCAGCGCGCTGGCCGCCGGCGTCCTCACCGGATACGCCATTTTAAGTGCCGAGTCAAAGGCTCCTAAAGCAACGGTTGGTGGAAAGTGGGCGGAAACGGTTATTTGGCTCCTTAGTCTAGCTTCCGTCGGGCTGATCTTCGTCTGGCAGAGGACTTTCCTGGTGGTGAATGAGGACGTGCCGACGATCAGTGTGACGGCCTTCTTCGCCTACTACAAGCTGGCGTGGTCGGTTTTTCTAGGCCTCACAGTGTACCTGGCCACTACTAGGCCAAAGTGTAAGTATTAAAAATTTAAAACGAATTTTTTAGCTTTTGTAACTTTATTTATTTGATTTTTTCCCCAGCCATTCTCGGTCGACTTCTCAACCGACCCTTTCTGCAGCCGCTCGCCAAGCTGACCACCAGCATTTACCTGCTCCGCTCGGTGGTGCTCTTCTACCGGAAGACCTCCGCCAGGACCACTGAGGAAATTTACCACTACAGATCGGTATTAGCAAATTTTTAATCTTGAATCTTTAATTTGTGAACTTTCATTTTTTTTTCAACACACAGTTTCAGAACATCGTTGCCGACTACCTGTGGACAGCGGTGCTTGCCCTACTTTTGCATTTACTTTTTGAGGCGCCTACGCTGCGGCTACTTTCACTGATTTCCAACAGAAGTCAAACTAGCAGCAAGTCTGCCATCATCAACGGAAAAGAAGATTTTAGCAATATCAAGACTAAAAAAGATGGACAAACATTTTCTGATAACAGTGGAGAAGTGGAAAATAACAAAAACGCAGATTCTGAGAACTAGAAAGTCTACTTAAAAGTCAAACTTCTCGTTTTGCCGTGCGCTTCCTTCAATTAGGGCATTTAAAGTTCACCGCCGCCACTGCCGAGACTTTATTACTACTGTGTTTCCCTAAGTCTAAAGTGTATGTGCTTGTGTGTGTGCTTGTGCAAAGTATGAAAATAAACACTGCTTTCTGTCTCACTTGTTGTTATTGCGCCTTCCTTTCAACTTTGCTTATCAACTGTCGATCAGCAGCAGCAGCAGCAGCAAACAGGCAAATTGTCACCCTGTTGTCGCCAGTCGTTGCCCTCCACTCACAGTTTACCTGCCGAGTTTGTCTCTTTTTTTTCTCATTTGCTGCTAATTATCAAGACTTTTTTTCTTACCACAGTGTGGTTAGAGTTTATTTTGAAAACAAATGATTTTGGTCACAGTGCGAACAATGTGTAAATTCAGTCAATTTTTCTTTTTACGACTTTTTGTTTTTAAAGATGTAGAGTTGTGCACAAGTTTATTTTGCTGAGATTCTGCTGAGCAAAAAAACTGCTGGTCAAACACACAGTGTGACAACTCACCACTGGCCGTCGCTGAAAGGTGTTCTTCAATTTCAGTAGTAATTGAGTCCGGTTCCGGTTTCGTTTCTTTTTCTTCTTTCCTTTTTATTTTTCTCTTTTTATTTGATTTACTGAAATTCTTAAATTAAACTTTTTGTCAGGCAAATTAGGCAAAAATTTTGTAGTAATTCAAGTACTTTACGTTATTTAAACATTTGCCGGGCTGATCGACTGCTGAATCATGCTGCTGAACATCATCATTGTGTACGAAGAGTACATTAAGATAAACTGTAAAAAATCAAATTATAACTCAAATAGAACCGGAAGCTACCAACACATGTCCATTAATGAGAATTGATACCTCCAGAGCGCTCATGTAGGTAATGGGACTGTTCGGTCCCATGTAAATGGCAATTTTGCTGCCGTACAGCATTCGATTCAGCAGATCATCGTACTTCAGTTTGAGCAAACACCAGGGTGGCCCTCTCAGGCGAATTTGCAGTTGAAAAATCCACTTTTTGGGCGCGTGGTAGACGGCACAGCACCAGGCTGGCGGACCAAACACCGTGACCAATGCCACAAACTGTACAGTGATCATGAAGTAGAAGGTGGCCACAATGATGGGGTCCAGGCGCAAGAAAACTAAATTTCGAATGCAGTAAATATTTATTGGCACATTCGTGATTAGGAAGGTGAAGAGGACGGCACCGAAGAGCTCATCGCTGCCTGCCACAACGAGGTAACAAATCTGGTGGTTTTTAAGTTTTCTTTTAATAAGTTTTAATTTAAAACACAAAACTTCAACTGAGGTACCTTATTGTGATCCACAAGTACTTTTGTGAGACCGAGTAGATCCTGCAACGGAAGGACCTGTGGTTGCTTAGCTTTAGCTCGACTCAGAATTGCACTCATCATTTTGTACAGCTCTCTGGCGTGACCAGTGTAGGTGATGGTGGCGATGATGGTGCAGGCGGTGAAGAACAGGGCGCACTGCATCAGCCGAAAGAGGTAGTAGTGCATGAGGATGCCCAGCTCAATGCCAAGCATCAGAACGATGTACGGCCTGCTGGCGGCACTGTACGGCTCGATGAACTTGGGCAGATTTAGTAGTATAAAAGTCAGCGCAATGCAGCCTAGAGAGTGACGAAAAAGGAAAGTTTAGTTTGAAAGCAGCGCTTCAAACCAATCGCCTACTTACTGGATAACACCTGCACGCCAGTTATCACCTTGTCAGCGAGTATAGTGGTAAACAGCATTCTCTTGCGCATCTTCTCCGAAAGGCCAGGCAGGACGCTTAGCTTGGCGCCGAAAAACTGCTGCTTATTGACGTGATCAAGGTCTTTGAACACCAGAAAGCGGGAGTAGGCCCTGGCCAGTGGCACCAAGAGCAGGCTCGGCATCAGACGGCCAAATCGGCCTTTCCTCAAGGCTGCCAGCGTCTCCGATTCTCGCCGGCGCCGGACAGCGACCAGCTCCAGCCTACCGAGCAGACTGCCGCGGTAGAGGTCCTGGTTGAGCACCACCAGCTGGCGCCACCAGCGCCAGGTGGGCGTGTCCGCCTTCAGGCGTACATCAGCTGACGCATGAGCGTGTGAAAGGAGGCCAGGAGGAGGATGATGACGGGAGTGAAGGCGTCGTAGATGTGCCGATTTCGGTAGAAGAAGAGACTGATCGGGTCCTGCCGCCAGTCAAGGGGGGCGGGCAGCGTGGGGTAGCCGGCGTAGGCTAGCGGCGCTATGTAGTAGAAGCGAACGGCGTAGAGGTAGACGGCCCAGTCGAGGTAGTGCAGAAGGACCACCGTTCGGCTCTCTCGGTCGCCCTCGGTCATCTGTCGCATCAGCGTGTAGCAGCAGTGGGTGTACCCGGCAGGCAGCACCATTTTCCTTGTGCAGGCTTTCTTTTTTGTTTGACCGCTCTAAAATGGTGGTCTTTTGTGGAATGGCTTTTTTTTAAAAAAAACGTACCTTATATGTAATTTTGCTAAAAAATGATATATTTATATTTCAGGACAGGCAATCAATAGTGTAGTGCAGGAAAACGTTGATTATGATTGCCCAGCTAATTCGTTCTTATGAAGAAGAGGGCAAAAAATAAATATTTTAGTTGTTTACTATTTCTTTTATTCAAGTATTTTCTCTAGAAAACATGTCTATTAAAACTAGTGCAGTAATTTTGGTTTTTTAAAAACACAAAACATTAAGTAAAAGTAAAGGTACATCGTAGATCGTTAAAACATAAAAAGCAGATGACTTGTTTTTAAATATTTTTCTTGTTTTCCATATTGATCAGTGTTTTATTTTAAAGCGAGAGTGAGTCGAATTTTCTATTTTATTTGCTCTCGTATTATTCTTATAGAGATTGTCATTTTTCTGCTACCTCTTATAACTCAACTTCTAGAGTACCTGAAAATCAGGTTAAAGTCTCAAATTAAAGTTAAAGAGTTGGTTTAAGACCTTATGCGAAGGATAAACAAAATATTTTGTAGTTTTGTTTCTAGAAACTGTCAAAGTTAAAAAATCGGATTTTTTCAAATGTTTAACTTTCAAAGTTTCTAAAAACAAAACTACAAAATATTTTGCTTATCCCTTGCATAAGGTCTTAGAGTAGCTCTTTGACTTTAATTTAAGACTTTAACCTAAATTTCAGGTACTCTAGTAGTTGAGTTATAAGATTTTAAAGAAAACAAAAAATCTCTATAAGAATTATACGAGAGCGAATAAAATAGAAAATTCGACTCACTCTCACCTTAAGGGGGGACACCGCGCACTTTTTTACTGCTTTTTTAAATTTTGATTTTGGGGTGGCTATGATGTTAATAAAGGATGTACTTAATAAAAATTGTTAAAAATTTTATGTAGAACAGTTTATAAAGTTGATACTATGGTCCTCCGATAAATGGGTTTTTGTCAGTAACGACATTATTGTTTTAAACACGCAGGTACATTTTCCGCCAAAACGGGTAATACCAAAAAAAATATCAAGGTGTCAAATGAAAAGTGACTTAATTATCTAAATTTTGTAGAACTCTAAATATTTTTTCAGTTTGATTTTTCAAATATAAATTTTTGAATGATGGTGAAAAACGCAAAATGAAAAAAATATTGAACAGTTAAACTTAATTATTCTAAACTAATTTAATTTCTCAACACAGTTTCAAAACGTAGTTGCCGACTACTTGTGGACAACGGTGCTTGCCCTACTTTTGCATCTACTTTTTGAGGCGTCTACGCTGCGGTTACTTTCACTGATTTCAAACAGCAGCAGAAAGTTTAGCAAAAATTCCACCAGCATCAACAGAAAAGAAGAAGATAATAGTAATGCCAAGTCAAAAAAGATGAGCGAACGTTCTTTGATAACAGTGGTGAAGTGGAAAATAACAGAAGCGCAGATTCTGAGAACTAGAAAGTCCACTCAAAAATCAGACATCTCGTTTCGTTTCCTTCAATTAGGGCAATTAAAGTTCACCGCCGCCACTGCCGAGACTTTATTACTACTGTGTTTCCCAAGTCTAAAGTGTATGTGCTTGTGTGTGTGCTTGTGCAAAGTATGAAAATAAACACTGCTGCACTTTTTTCTCGTTGTTATTACATTGCACCTTCTTTCAACTTCGCTTATCAACTGTCGATCAGTCGAGCAGCAGCAACGGCAAACAAACAGGCAAGTTGTCACCTTAATGCAGTCGTTGCCCTCCAGTCACAGTGTACCTGCCGAGTTCGTCTTCTCTTTTCTTTCTGTTCATTTGCTGCTAATTATCAACACTTCTTTTTCTATCACACTCTTCTTGACTTTATCATAGCACGTCAGCGCCGACCTTCGCTAATGAGCGGCAGCAACAGCAACAACAAAGTAACAGCTTCGTTCCTTAGCTGTTTTGTCTGTTGCTAATTTAATCAGGAAAAAAAATGTAAAAAGGCGAAAAGGAGAAGATGATCTCTCTGATGAGAAATGCTAGAGCCCTGATTCTAGCAGCTGTGCCTTTTTTGCTTTTTTCTCTCCTCAGCAGTACTTAAGCTGACCTATTATTACCCTGCAGTCAGCTGCTGCTGCTGCTGCTGTTGTTGTTGTTGTTGCAGCTGATGATGATATCCAGTTAGAAGAGAGTTATTCACAAAAAGAAGAAGATGATGAAGAAAATTATACACATTTCACTGCCGTGACTGTCTGTGTGTGGTGTTGGGTGTTTCAAACTGACACAGTGAGTGAGTGAGTGAGTGATTGACTAACTAACACAGACTGAGTTTGAAGCTGACTCTCACTACCAGAGCCACAAATGCTCTTCTTTTTTTCCGCTTTGGCTTGCTACTTTAGTGCAAAGTAACCATTAAAAATGAGCTTGTGTGTGAGTGTATAAATAACAAAAACTTGATTTAGATTTAGGAAGAAGAGACTAGATAAGGTAATGAGAAGAAGAAGAAGAAGCTGGAAGGTAGAAATGAGAGAGAGAGAGGTAGGAGAGAGAGAGAGAGAGAGAGAGAGAGAGAGTAGGAGAGAAAATGGGGGACTTTTTTCAGCAGCAAAAGTAGCAGTAGCAGTAAAAGTAGCATCCCGGTGCAACAGGTTGTGATGCTGCTGCTGCTGCTGCTGCTGAGGTCTCCTGAAATGTGAGAGGCAACGAAACTTGGCAAAAAAAGTCGACTGTTCTTTTCTGTACTTCTCAAACCCAAAACCAAAGCCACAGCTCTTGTCAACCGTCAATCACCGTCAATCGGCAATTGGTAAAATTGCTTTTGCAATAAAGCAATTACATTAGGAAAAGTGAATTTTCTTTTCAATTCCCTTCACTGCCTATCTTGTGATATTTAATGATTAAACAGCCTCTTCTCATCCATTTTTTTCATTTTCTTTCACAGCAGTGACTACTCAGCTTATGTTTAATCAATTTTTGTTTTCATAATTTTCATCTCAGCAAAGGCAAACTCATTTTCTCTGCACAGTTTTTGCCGACAAAAAAAAATACCCTACTTCTACCTTCTTCACCTGAGGCAATTTTTTTCTTATATAATAAAGAAGTTTTTTTTAATACAAACAAAAACTAGTTACCTCTTTTTATTATGCTTGTTTCGAACTTTTTAAACAACTTTTTATTATTCAGCAATAAATCATCATTTTAAATAGTGCTTACTTCAAACATTAGAGATAGACTCCGAACTTGACCGGTGTATCAGTTTATCAGCTCAACTCAAGGCAATTTTCACAATGAAAAAATGTGATTCTGATCGGCTGTTTTCAGTGTTGTCAGTGCTGCTCTTACTACTCGCCAATGGACTGCTCATCAACGCCGCTTTACCACCGAAATCCTCTCCATCCCCTCAGTCAAATAGTCAAACCAGGACAACGGAAGATGAGTTCTGGCGGTCAATGGAGCGAACCTCCCGTCACCTGAATGACCACTACTCCGCAATTGCCAAAGACATTGCACAGATTTCCGCCCAGATCAATAGCACGCCCTCAACATGTTATCAGCTGATCGAGGGCGTTTTTAGGGCCGGAGTCTCACAGCAGTGGAGTGCCAAATGTGAGAAAAAACTGTTATATTTAATATTTTATTCGTAGATTTTACTAAAAAAAACTTACCCAATTTTGTTTTCAAATGGCAGTAATCACCGCCAACAGCATCGTCACCTCGAATCTTGCCTCCGTTTTGCTGGCGGAGGAGTTCTCCTCTCTTGGTCGCTTTGATGACTGCCTGGATGTGCTTGTGAAGAGGAGGAAGAGTGGACCTGAAGAGATGGACCCGAAGATGACCTTCACGGGGAAGTACTGTCTGGTCAATGTCACCACGCCGAGGTTGCCGTTTACCAGTAGTTACTCAAAGAACGATAAAACTGCTGCTTTTTCAGCTGAGCAAAGCAATCCTCTTCTTCCGAAGGACTACTTCAGCGGAGTGCTGGCAAACAGCTGGCTGACACTTCGGAACCGTTTTCCACTGGTGCTGGGCATCTGTGTCCCTTCGGTTTGCAGTGAAACTGAAGTAGAGCTTTTGATGCGGAAATGTGAGTAAACTTGCTGATTTTTGTTTTTTGCAAGTTTGTTTGTTGTCGTTGTCGTTGTTTTCTGCCCGGGAAAACTTATCGTGACAGCAGGCAGTCTTTCGGCAAGTTTTCTTGCAGCCCTTGGCAAACGACCCTTCCCGCCAGATTTTATGAAACATTTTTGAAAAATCGTACACACCTTTTACGAGTTGCCCAAAAAACTTTTTTTTTAAAGTTTTGAACTTTGTTTTTTGTTTTGCACCTTTTCAAACTTCCAACTTTTCACCTGTTCAGACTTTGAACCCTACCTCCATGGACTCCGCCTGGACATTGGCTACTGTCAACAGCGGAGCATATCACCGGATGGAGGAGGAGGCGAAGATGGTCACCACCTTTTCGGCGACTTCGCCGCTATCCAGGCCAGCTCTCCAGGCGAGCACCCCAGCTCCGGAATCAGCTTCACCATTGCAGTCCTCCTCCTGTCGATCACCCTCCTTAGCTGCCTCCTCGCCACCGCCTTCCAGCTCCTCCTCCCCGTCCAAATCCGCCCCAACGCCTCACCGGAAAAGATGACCACCCTCGCCAAGGTGGTCGCCTCGCTGGACGTGGTGGGCAACGTGAGGACGCTCTTCGAGCCGGAAAGTAATTTTCCTCCTCCTAAAGGAACGGAAAACACCTCGCTGCCCTTCCTCAACGGCATCAAGTGCCTCTTCACGCTGTGCAACCTCTTCGTGCACTCCTTCGGCAATCTCCTTCTTGTTTTTATCCTTCCAATGTCCTTCTTCAGCGCCTATCCCTCCTTCTACCAGCGCACCGTCATGAAGCCCTTCGGCCCCTTTGGCCTCTTCTCCATCCAACCTCATAGTCCCATCGCCTTGCAGGCCTTCTTCATCCTCAGCGGCTTCATCAACACCTACGTCCATCTGGTGAAGCGGAAACGGCAGCCGACCTCCTTCCTGCTCTTTGCCCGCGACAAGTACCTCACCTTTGCGCCCTCGGTGGCGGCCACTCTCTGCCTGACGGTGCTCTTCCAGCGGCTCGGCTCTGGGCCCCTCTTTCACCCCGCCATCACCGACACCTACGTCCGCCCCTGTACCGCCTACTGGTGGACTCACCTGGCGATGATCAACAACTTCTGGAACTTTGATCAGATGGTAATGGGTTTTAGTTTTGACCATTTTGGAACTTAAAACCTTTACTTTACTAACTCGATTTATCTGCAGTGCGGCCTGAACCTCTGGTTCGTCGCCGCCCTCTTCCAGCTCCACCTCCTCCTCTTTCCCGTCCTCTACGTCTACTACATCTGCCGGCGGTACGCCTACCTTTTGTCGGTCATTCTAGGCACCGCCATCACCACCTTCTACGCCCTCTACCACCTGCTCTTCACGGAGGTGGGCATTCCCAGCGGCTTCTACGCCTGGAACTTTGAGTACCCGTAAGTGGTGAAATGTTTTCATGTTTTTTTTGTAACAATTCCTAACCTTAGTTTTCTTGTTTCCAGCATTCCCCTGGACGCCATTCGCATCGTCTACACCATGCCCTTCTGCCACCTCTTTCCCTACTTTGCCGGCGTAGTGGCCGCCATGGCCGCGGTGGACTACCGCGCCAAGTGGGCGCCCGTTTCGCTGGTAAGCAATTGCGTTGATTTTTTAGTAAAAACCAAGTTTTTATCTTCCTCTTCCTCTTCTTCTCTTTTCAGTTCCACTACCACCTCTTCGTCCTCCTCCTCCTGCCCCTCCCCTTCCTCACCTTCCTCCTGCCCTTCAGCAGTCCGCTGGACAACGGCGCCAATGAGAATCGCTCCGTCGCCTACGTGGTCGTCTTCTTCACCGTCATGCTCCTCTTTGGCGTCATCTGCGCCGCCTTCCTCCTCCTCACCACCTTCCTCACCACCAGTGGCTGGTCCCCCTTCAAGGCCTTCTTTGAGCTGCCGCTCTTCCTTCCGCTCAGTCGGCTGGCGCTGCCCATCTACCTGGTGAACGGCATCAGCTACTGGTACAATGCCCTGCAGGTGCGCTCCACGCCGGCCCTCTCGTTGACTGTTCTGGTAAGAGTTTCTTTTCTGGAGTTTGAGTTTTGCATGATAAAAAAAACTTTTGAATAAACCTAGACCAACTGGATCATCGTGAACACCGTGGAGAACATCGCCCTGGCCGTCCTGCTCTACGTCTTTGTGCAGGCGCCTTTCCAGAAGCTGAAGCGCTACTTTTGGTAGCATTTCACGACTCATTTTTTACTCAAATTCGTTTGTAGAGCTTCTAATCAATGTGAATACTTTTTTTCAGCAAATACTTAAAATAAAACTCTAGCATGGTAGTATTACTACGTCTTACAACTCTGCTCCGCTGCTCCGTATTAATTTTTGAGACCTGCTGGATTGCAAACATTTTTGAAAAAAAATGTTTTTGCAGAAGAGGTAAAAAATGACAAAAAATATTCTTTTGTGCGTGCGCCTTTTGAGTGTTTTTTTGTTGTTTTAAAAAACTTTTAGCATAAAAATGCTAAAACATTAATCATGCAGCCACAGTAAACTTTAAAGTAATCATTTATCATATTGAAACATGCACGACAGGTATGCAGGAAAATCAAAACAAACAAATGCAATTACTTTGCAGGTGCATTTGTTTTCTTAAATGTTTTAAAACAATAAAAAGCAATGCTCGAAATGGGTCTTAATTGAGCAGTTGAATCCTTTAACATGTTTTATACCGTTGGAAAGCTAATTTTTTGTTAATCACAATACTTAAATAGATATCTTAAGATAAAAAGTCGTTTTGAAAGATTCTTACACGAGTAAGTCTCAAATACTATTGTTTTTGACTGATACACTGTCAAAAAACAAAACTGCAAAGTTCGAAATTAGTAAAAATAGCAAAACTGTCAAACTCAAGCTGTTTCTATAGGGAACTTTATTGAGTGTCGTGCAAGAAATACTTCTCACCTCAAGATATCTATTTAAGAACTGTGATAAGCAAAAAAATAGCTTTCTAACGGTATATAACATGTTAAAGGATTCAACTGCTCAATTTAGACCCAAAAATGACTTATTTTGAGCATTGCTTTTTTTACTGCAAAACTTTGGCTGGAAACTTTTTAAAGTTACTTTGTTATATAAGTTTTTTTATTTGCTAAAATTATACTAAAAAAATCACACATTCTTTTTTTGCATACAGTTTTGCTTTTTTTGTCATGGAAAATCAAGCCATGATTTGGAGCCACTACTAGCCTCTGCTGTGCATTTGCACCAGCACAACAATCACCAGTCTGTACCATCGGTTCTGCAACCGTTCAGCAAAGTTCTTTTTCAACATTCGTTCTGCTGCCAGAACTCGCTTGTGGAAAGTCAAACTACTGTACTATTTTCTGTTTCTGCAGCTGTCACTGCAAACAATTCATTTCACACACACTGTGGTCTTGAAAAGCGAGGCCGATTTAATTGCCCACCTACACATCAACCCATTTGGAGTCATAATAGTCGGGCAATTTTGCTTTATGACCACCTTATTTGTTGTTTCGGTTATCATGGTTTCATTTTGACATACCTATCTTGACTATCTTTTTACTTATAAAATGAGGGACTTTGTCATTAGCAGTGCTTACCAAATACCAAATTACCAAATTTTTTGTCTCAATGGAACGGCACTTTCGGAAACTCAATTTTGTAGAAATTACTGGTGATAACACAGTTTTTTCCAACTAGAATCGATTTTTCAAATGTATCATAATTAATGTTTAGCTACCTTTATGTGATAAATAGTCTAATGACAATGCTTTAATTTTGTACGTTTTTTAAACATGACAAAAGATTTTGAAACATTAATTATGCAGCCACAATCAACTTGAAAATAATCTTTTTTTGTATTGAAACATGCATGAAAATTATGCCAGAATCATAAAAAACAAAAATACAAATGCAATTACTTTACATGTACATTAGTTTTGCTAAATGCTTGGTAACATTAAGTATTTCAAAACAAATGTTAAAAATTTGTTTGAATTAACTTGTTTTACATTTTTTTAAACTTATATTTAAAAATTTAACATATTTTTTTGCATACGGTTTTGTGTTTTATGCCATGGCAAATCTAGTCAAAATTTTGAGCCATCCTTTGCTGTGCATTCGCACCAGCACAGTAATCACCACTTTGTACCATCTGTTTAGCAGCAGCTCATCAAAGCTTCCTTTAAACATTCGTTTTGCTGCCAGAACTCGCTTGTGGAAAGCCAAACTACTGTACTATTTCTGTATCTGCAGTTGACACTGCGAGCAATTCATTTTACACTCACTGTGAACATGAAAAACGACACCGATTTAATTATAATGTACGTTTGCAAAATGTTTAAAAGTCGGACGATTGTATGAAATTCTGTGATAACTACATTTTCTCCTATTGAAATTAATTTTTTTTAAATGTAAATCATATTAATGTTAAGCAGTTTTTATCTAATAAATAGTCACAATAAAGCAAAAAAAGGAGAGAATTGTTAGAAAACTAAAATTGTTTTTTAAATAAAAAACAAAAATGAAAACATTTTGAATTTTTAATATAATAACCATTTTTACAAAAATGACATTACTGATAGCGTTTTTCAAAATGAATGCAAAGAATTGTCAATTTTTGGTATTTTGCTAAAACAATTCAAAAAGTTAACAACAAAACGACATTTAACACGCGTGACAGAAAATGGCCTTTTGGTCAGCGGTTGAATAAAAAAAAAGTTTGCGTGTGACCGCATTTAACTGTTTGCAAATATTGTCTTCATTGACTGCATTTTCCAGCTTTTTTTCTGGCAGCAATCACCAATCAGCATTTTCTTTTCTGGTTTTTTCCGTTTAAGTTTCTAAGTAATAGTGTGCTTGTATGAGCACGTAGGTGTTAGTTTTTATACTAATTTTGTATGTTAATTACTTAATATCAATTTTTTTGTATAAAACATCATTTTGTTAATAATTTTTTGTGCTTTGCAAAAATTGCACTAAACAAGCACTCATTGGTCGTGATGATGAGAAAATACAATTTTAAAGGTATTTAAAAAATGTAAATGCAGCAATATTGATTTATTTAAAGGCATTTATCTAAAAAATGCATTGAAAATTAATCATTTGTAAAACAAATTTTTAATTTTTTTTAACAAAAAAAGATTTTAAAAAATGATAGTCAACTGGAACACTGTTCAACGGCGGCTTTTTTTGCAACCATCATCATTTAGGGAATTAATCCTGATCATCCTTTATCTATCATCGGCAATCATTTTAGCGTTTTGGTACCAAAGTCCAAATACAGAACACATATCATCATCATCTCTTTTATCTTTTTTTCCACCACCACCACCACCACCACCGCCATCACAACCACTGCAATTGTCAAAACCTCAACAAAATAAAAAGTTGTTTAAAAAAATTAACCTTTTTTGGCAATCAATGGAACGAGCAGCCAGTCACCTGAACGACCACTACGACACCATTGCCCAAAACATTGCGGCAATATCAGCTAGAATAAACAGCCCATCCACCTGTTTTCAACAAATAGAGGACGCCTTTCGAGCTGGTGTAAGCGCAGAGTGGAGTACAAAGTGTGAGTTTTTGTTTGTCTAAAATTTAAAAGTTTTTTGTTTTAATTTTAAAATGATTTTGTTTTAACAGTAATTCACTCCAACAGCATTGTCACAAAAAATTTGGCTCAAATTTTGCTGGCAGAGGAGTTTACCTCTTTGGATCAATTTGATGATTGCCTGGGGGTAGAAAGAGTGAAATGGGTGAAAAGTAATGCCACTTCAATTTTAGCGACTGCTTTTACCGGAAAGTACTGCCTGGTCAATATAACTACGGTGCAATTGCCATGGGGCTCACTATCAACATCACCACTGAAAACTGATTCATGCTCAACAACGGCAGAACTGAATTTTGAATCGTCGAAAACTTGCAAAACTTTTGATGAAAACTCTAAAGCAACTTCCTGTTCTAAAAACAGTTTTTTCAAAAACGTTCTTGCAAAACGGTGGCTGACACTGCGTAATCGTTTTCCGCTGATGCTTGGCATTTGCGTGCCGTCCACTTGCCAGGAAGGGGAAGTGTTGCAATTGTTAAACAAATGTAAGTTTTTTATAGGAAAATTTTTATTACTAAAACAAACACTATCGCTTGTGTTTTTTTTCTTGCAGATTTTGAACACTATCTCCACGGGCTGTCACTGGACGTCGGCTACTGTCAGCACAAAGTGGGAAGTTTAGCGGAAAATGAAAAGGGAAAAATTGTTTACAGTAGATCACCAGGCAGTGACCGCCACTTCCCAGCTTCAGCTGACTACAGCTTCGCCATCTCAGCACTTTTACTTTCCTCCACTGTTCTCCTGTGCCTGTTTGCCACTGTTTTTCAACTGCTGTTCGGTCACGCTGACCACCAGACGCTCCAGAACTCCAAAACTCAAACTTCTCCTTTTAAAACTACTCTTCCTCCTTCCTTTTAGTCAAACTGGTCACCGCCTTTGACCTGGTCGACAGCCTCCTGAACTGCCTGCTGTCTGAGAAAACCTCCCCGCCTAAGCACTGCTCAAAAACCTCTAATCAAAATGTACAAAACAACCAAAACCTTATGCCTGAAATTTCCAAGAACTCCCCAAACTCTCTTACAGTATCACCACCACCACCACCACCACCACCACCACCACCACCACTAGACCTATCGTTCCTGGACGGCTTGCGGGGCCTAGCCACTATGGGCACAGTGCTGTCGCACGCCACCAACAACGTTCACTTTCTCTTTCTCCCGCAGGCAGTGTCGCCCTTTGCCGGCCTCCCCTCTTTCTACCAGCAGTCCACTGCGTCCTCTGGCCCGCTGGGCCTCTTTTCAATGCAACAGCACCACTCGCTGTCCATTCAAGCCTTCTTCCTCTTCAGCGGCTTTCTAAACACAGCCGCAATGAGGCAAAAGTCAAACACTTTGACTAGCAGTTTTTGGCGTTTCGCCCTTGACCGCTACCTCTCTCTGGCCCCCTCCATTGGGGCGACACTCTGCCTGACAATAGTAGCTTTCCGAACGGGAAGCTCTTTGGGAATGCTGCCCTTTTTTGGAGCCCCCCATTCTGGACCGCTGCTTCATCCTGATTTAGTTGAACACCCCCGTTCAGTGTGGTCTGCCTGCACGACGCACTGGGCCAGGCACCTGTTGCTGGTGAACAACTTTTCTAACATCAATCAGATGGTGAGATCAAAATGAAATGATAAGAGAAAAAATAAGAATTTACTTACTTTATTTAACTCTAATGAAACTTTTCTCAGTGCGGCCTGCACCTTTGGTTTGCCGGTGCCCTCTTTCAGCTGCACCTGCTCCTTTTTCCGGTTCTGTTTCTGTACCACCAGAAGAAAGCGGCCAAAAATAGTCGAAAATGGGCTTACGGTTTAGCGTGCACCCTCGCCGTCGGAGTCACGCCCCTCTACCTTGGCTACCTTGGCAGCAAAGGCATCGGCATACAGAACGGCTTTTTTTATCTCAACTTTGAACAACTGTACAAACTAACATTTTTTTAAACTTTTTATTACAAGTTTTTTTTAACTTTTTACTTCTAATCAGTTTTCCCCTAGACTCCTTTCGTTTTGTCGTCACAATGCCTTTCCTTCACACTTTTCCCTTCTTTGCTAGTGTGGTAGCTGCTTTGATAGCTGTATCTGACAACTCTATTGGTTCTGGTGCTCGATTGGTGCACAAATGGTTTTCAACAGCCTCAGCGGTACAAACTTAAATTTTGTTTTTTTTTAACTTTTTGTATAATTTTGTTTTGATTCTACTATTTAGCAATTTTACCACCGTTTTGTCTTTCTAGTTCTGCCCCTGCCCATATTCACCTACTTCCTCCCCACCAGCTCACCCTTCTTTGATCCTCCAAATGGGCCGCAAAATGAGTCCACCTCTTTTGTGGTCCTTTACGCACTGCTGATACTCTTCCAAGGCGTCACTTTTGCCGCCTTTCTCCTGTTGACTGCTCTGAGAGTTTCCTGGTCTCCGGTGAAGGCCTTCTTGGAGTTGCCATTTTGGAGGCCGTTTAGTCGGCTGGCGTTGGCAATGTACCTCGTCAATGGCATCTCTTTTTGGGTGAACGGGCTCAAAGTTCGGTCAAGTTTGACGCTTAGCTCTGATTTTATTGTGAGTATAACCGGTTATTTATCAAGTAAATTTTAATTTTTGACAAACAAATTAATTATTATTCTAGAAAAACTGGACCATTATAAACGTGGTAGAAAACGTGATTTTCGCTGTGCTGCTCTACCTTTTTGTACAGGCGCCTTGTCAGAAATTGAAGCGTTACTTTTTGTAACTTTTTTTTGTTTTTAACAAGTTGCTAACAAATAGACTGATTGTCAAAATTATTATCACGCGCGTGTGCACTTTTTTGAAGTTAAATAATTTTAAATTTTTTTAGTAATGTGTGCAGATCCTTGACCTTCTTTCTTTTTACTCCCCTTTATTTGAGGACTTATGCACTACGCTAAACTAAAAATTTTAATTACAAAATAATGTGTTTTAACAATACACAAGGTGAAAACATTTGTTTTTTTTGAATAGTTATAATTGAGTGTGCACAAGTTTAATTGCAACCAACCTACCAAAAAAAATACATTGTAAAAACCTAAAGTTTACACAAACTTGAGTCTATAATTTAAACAAACTTTATTATTTTTTATGTTCAGAATAAAAAAAAGGGAAAAAAAGATTCATTTTATTGCAAAAAAGCTTTTTCTTCAACTCTTTTTGCTCAGAAAACCCTTGCAATCGTTAAAGAAAAACTATCAAATTTTTTTTATCGCTGTACAGTCCACCGGTGAAAGGGCCCAGCACCTTAGGTGGGCGATCTTTAGGCTGCCCGCCTTTCCGCACATCAGCGAAACGCTTCGAGCACAAGCACTCCTGCTCACCTGGACCTTTCACCTGTTCAGTGCCGCCCTTCTCTTTATTTTAAGTAATATTTTTTTTGTCTTTTTTTAAAACCCATTATTTAATTTTAATGTTTTCATTTTGTTTTAGCTTTGACCTTCCTCTTGGCGGCTGCTACTACCACTTTGCCTACATTCGGCCACGCCTGCGCCACGCCTGCACCTGGCCGAAGTACCTCATTGCAGTGGCGGACCAGTCGGCCATTCTCCTGATTGCCTTTCACACCCTCCGGACGCTGCTCTTCACGGTGCACGTCTTCATCGTCGCCGTCTACGTCTACCACTGCTACATCCTCTTCTCAGATCAGCTGATCTGATGGGGGCGGCTCTGGAGAGGCTTAAAATAAATGGCGGAAAAATAGGTGATCAAGTCGCCCTCTACCGCCCCGTCTGTCCTTCTACCTGGCGGAGGGCTGGTGAGGGGGCTGTGCCACCTGGCGGCCGCCAACCAGCACCTCGTCTCGCCCCTCCTCTTCGCCGCCTTTCTCAGCAACTTCTTCCTCAACCTCCACCTGGTCAGTTCGTTGTTTTTTCTCTCCGCCACTGTGACGCCCTTTGACCGGACGCTGGTCATCGCCCTGGTCGCCCTGCAGGCGCTCTTCGCCCTGGTGCCCCTCCGGGCGATGGTCCGCCTCGACACCGACCTCCTCAGTCCGGGTCGGCTCTTTGGACAGGTGCAACCGGTGCTGGTGCTGGTGCTGGTGCCGCTGATGCTGAGGAGAAGTGCTGATAAGGTTGATGATGAGAAGGGAAGAAATGGTGAAAGAAAAAGAGGAGAAGGTGGTGGAGTTAATATGAATGAATATGAGTGGATGGCGACGAGATGCCGCCCTTTTCAGTCGAAGTAATGGAGAGCTGATTGGCGCCAAGCTGAAGGCGCTGGCCCTTTTTGAGCAGCTGTACAGCGACACGGCGTACCGCTTTACCGTGGGCAGCCTGGGCGCCATCACCAACAAGTCGGTTTATGAGGTAAGAAGAAAAAGTGTTTGTTTAAAAAGGAAGATTTTTTTAGGTTTTTTTATATAAATTTTGTTATTTATTTTGGCTTAACTTCACACACCCAATTTTCTCTGTTTTTTTAGTTTATCCTCTTCTACAGTAGTAACCTGTTGTTCATTTGGAAGCTGATTGAAAAGCAAATGGCAACAGAGCAGAAACTGGCGGCGAATTAAATCAGAAGAAAAGGTTTTTGTCTTTACCGAGCACGGTCATTGGCAAGATTAAAGAAAACTTTTGTTTATCTTTACCTGAAAAATTGTTTCTTAATTTTATGTGTTTAACATTTTTTTCTCTAAAATGTATGTATTTTGAACTTGACAACAAAAAGTGAGCAATGACATTTAGTTAATAAAGTTAATTAAAATTAATGATTTTTATCTGGTGACAGTCGTTAGGCTTTTTCGTTACAAAAGCGGCGTTTTAAAAACTTAATATTGTTTTTAAAAAAAACTTATTTTCTCCCTAACATATCTTGGTAAATTTGAAACACTTCTTTTTTTCCTACCATGAACTTTTTCACCACCGTTTTACGCCGTCTTTGGAGCCTATCTCCAAACTGGATCAACCGCATGGTCCAGCGGAGTAGTTCGAACTTTTTTTTGTACAAAACCCCCAAAACCTTAGCGCTGAAGAGCTCAAGGCAGAGAGCAACAGGTGGCCCCTTTGGCGCCTGCACTCACTCCTCACGCACTCGCCTCGGCGTGACAGTGCGTCACCGGTTCTCTGCGCCACGGCCTTGATCATCCACTCGGAGACACGCTACTGAGCCTTCACACTCCTACGACGTCCCACAGCCTCTCGTGGACATCCAAAGATTTGAATCGTCAGCACCTGGAAATTCTCATTCATGGCGCTGCCAACCCTTTTCTCATCCATCAATCTGAACACCGTCTCCTGAAGTGCTTCAACAGCGTCCCTCGCTCTCCCACGAGCGAGGCAATCCACAGACTTTCTCCTGGCCTTACTCCTCACCTTCTAACTGGAAACTTTCTTTTAGAATTCAATTGTGTCAGCATTGCTTTTACAGTCTGCATCATCTCATCAAATCGCGGACATACTCCACCTATATCTTCTCCTGCGCAGTCCCTTCCGCCGCTAGTACTTTCGCACATCAGCGAGACCACCCGCACGCGAGCACTTCTCCTCACCTGGCTCTTTCAGCTCGCCATCAGCGTCTTTCTAGCTGGAACCGGTAATTTCACCTTTTTAAGCTCTCAAATCTTTTTCATTCTTTTTTTTTACCAGTCTGCATCATCCTCATCATCATCGGCGGCCACTACTACCACCTGTACTTTCTCCTGCGCCACGTCCCCTTCCGCTCGCTAAAGTACTTTATTGGCCTGGCGGAGATCACCACCATCTGCCTGACCACCTTCCACACCATCAGCATGGTGCTCTTCCTGCTGCACATCCTTCCTCTCCGTCCAGTACGTCTACCACTGCTTCATGCTGCAGATGAAGAGTGCTCTGTTGACACTCATTCTCAAAGTGAACCATAACAGCAGTAGTAGTACAGACATTCTCTTTGAGCTCAAGTTCACCCGCCTGGTGTACTTCATCACCGAGGAGACCGTTCTGGGGCTGAAGAGGGCCACGTCCGCTGATCGCCTCCTCGCCTCGCCCCTGCTCTTCTACGGCTCCGTCAGTCACTTTCCGCTGAACATCAGCCTCATCTGCTCGGTCCATTGCTATGCCCCTCAGCGCCGGCGATCGGGTGGCTGTGTACTGTCTGCTCGGCATGCAGGCGCTTTTTGCTTTTGGAGCGCTGCAGGCGATGCTGAAGCTTTCGGGTGACCTGCAGACGCCCGGAAAGTGGCTAGGTCTGGCGCAGCTGCGCTACAACACCGGCGGGTGCTACCGTTGGCGGTTTCCCTTCTACCTGCGAACCAAACTAAAATTGATGATCTTCTATGAGGCGCTGCACAGTCAGAGTGGATTCAGCTTCACCTTTGGGCCGCTGGGAAAGGTGACCAGTAAGAGTGTTTATGAGGTAAGAGGGAACTTTGAGGTAAGTTTGATTTTATAAAAGTTAATTATGTTTTCTATATTTCCTTAGTTCATCTTCATCTACAGCGCCTGTCTGCTTTTCATCTTTAACCTAGTGAGAAAGCAGTTAAAAGAGGAAGAAAATGAGCTGACAAAATGAACAACCGTCTTTGATGTTGAAAAACTGTAAAACTTTTTTTAATTTAATTTTGAAAGTTGTAGAAAAATATGTAAAGAGGGAGCGAGTTTGTCGTAATAAGAAGAAGGAGAAAGCAAAAAATAGGTAAGAGCTGGTCACAAAATGAAAAGTCAAGGTAATATAGAAAAGTAGAAAAGTTGTACTGTGGTGTTGTATAATGATAATGATAATAATGTTGTAAAAGTAAATATCAGTGAAGGAAGGAATCAGATAGAAAAGGTAAGAATACAAAAATAGCCGGAAAAAAGTAAACACTGTGTTTGTTTGTACGTTGATGGTGATGTGAAAGAAGAGAGGAAAAGAAGATAATGATTGAGATAGTACTAATGGTCAAATGAAGGTTGAAAAAGATAGAAGAAAAAGAAAAAGAAGCAAAAAGCAGTGAGATAAGAAGCGTTGGGAAAGATAACAAAAGAAATTAATGTTTGAGACAGAAGATGAGAAAACAAATTGAAAACTTGTTTGTTTTGGAGATAGTTATAATCAAAACTGACAAAAATAATTTTTTTTGCTTGTTTTAAAAGAATAATTGAGTGAGAATAATCATAAAAGTAATTGAGGAAAAATTGGGTTAGGAAAATCAATATCTTGGCAGCATGGCGGTGCAAAAAGAGTTTGAACAAAAAAGTGGGGAGTTAGGGTGTTTGAAAGGCTCAGGGTTTAAGAAGAAAAAGAAGAAGAAAAGAGATTAAAGAAAAGATAAAGAGATTAAGAAAAAGAAGTGTTTAGGAAGACCAAGAAGATAATAAAGAGAAGAGTGGGTGGTAAGTATAGGGAAAAGAAGGAAAAGAAGAAAGAGTAGATAATGTGGAAGTTTCAAAATATGTGTGTGTGTGTGTGTGTAAAAATAGAGCAGAAAAGAAGATAATCAGATAATAAGTGTAGAATGACAAAAAAAAGTTGGATTAGAGAAAGAATAATAAAGAGTAATAAGAGTGAATAGTATAAAAAAAGTAACACTGGATAGTAAAGTCGTAATATTAAAGTAGTAGTAGTAGTAAAGTTAAAATTGTAGTAGTGGTAGTGATGGATCTAAAGTAAACGGTGTGAAAAGATGAGGGCGATGAGACGGATTAGAAGCTTCTGAAAAAGAAACATTTCAAACGTTAGAAGTGAATCATAAACACACCTTCAAGCAAATACTTTACCGGTTGTACACTTTAACCAAGCGAGGGGGTACTTTTATTTTCACCAGAAAAAAAGGGGATAAAACACAACAACAACAAAATTGTGCTGTTTACCCCAAATAGTGCTGATGAAGGGGATGATTGTGCTGCTGCTGCTGCTGCTGCTGTTGTTGCTGTTGTTTGTTCAGTTGATTGGTTGAAAGTTGATGTCCTGCTGATGAAAGTGGTGGTGGTAAACCTGAAGACTGCTGCTGCTGCTGCTGTTCCTGCAGATGATGAAGCTGCTGCAGCTGAGAGTTCGTAATATTGTGATGAGGAGGAAGATGGTGGTGGTGATTGGGCTGAGAGGAGGAAGAGGAGGAGGAGTTGCCATTCAAAGAGGCGCCAATCGAGAGTTGCTGAAATTGCTGCTGCTGCTGCTGCTGATTAACCGATCCAGCTGAAGAGCTCGCCTGCGATGACCCAAAAGACCTCCTCGACTGCTGCTGCTGCTGCTGCTGCTGCTGCGAAAGCTGCTGCTGCGCAACCAGCCCACAGCCCACTCCGCCCACTTCCGCTTTGATCCGGTAGATGTACACCTGCAGGTCCTTGCTGGTGACCACGATGGTACTTCCGTCCGCCCCGAAGGGGGCCACATCGAGGCACTGCTGGTGCTTGACACTGGACTCAAAAGCGGCCAGCACCGCCCCATCAGCCGCCCTGAACAGCGTCACATTGAGGTTGTTGTAGTTGTCGACGACGGCCAGCGTTCCACTGCGTTCATCCAGCAGCACCCCAATCGGGTAGTTGGTCACCCCGGCGCCGCCCAGCACCCGGAGACACTCCCCGGCAAAGTTGAACACCTTCACGCAGTGACTGCGATTGTCGCTGATGTAGATCTCCTCGCTCCGAGAGACAGCAACGGCGTTCGGGAACTGAATCGAGCTGGCGCAGTCAAAGGAGTGCAGCAGGTCGCCTCGAAGGCTAAAGACAAACACCCGCATCACCTTGCACTCCACCACCACCACTCGATTGTGGTGATCCACGGTCAGGCCGCGCGGGTGGCGCAGGTGCTTCGAGCCGAACTTCACCAGAAAGGCACCGGAAGCGTCGTAGACCTGAATCTGGTGCACCGGGGGGCGTTCACTGACCACCACTTCTCCACTGATGGCCGACAAGGCCACTCGATTGGGAAATTTGAGGCGACCCTCGCCAAAGTGGTACTTGAACTTGCCCCACTTGTCGAAGACCTGAATGCGGTGGTTGTTCGCGTCCGCTATGTAGATGTCCTCCGTGGCGAGGCTGACGGCGACGCCCGAGGGCTCGGCAAACTGGCCATAGGCCGCTCCCTGTTCGCCAAACTTCAGAACGTAGGACATGCGATCTCGCCGAAGTTTGGGCTGAAGGGACTTCTGATTTTCCACCGATGCTGCTCCAGTGGCGCCGTTGTTGCCGCTTTCGCCGCTGTGTCGATTACGACGGCCGGTGCTGTTGTTTGGCTCAGCAGAGTTGTTGTTATTGTTTGATGGAGGAGGAGGTGGTGGCTGGTAGTGGTGGCTCAGTGAAGCACTGGAGGAGTTTGTGGTGGTAGTCGCCGTGGAGGAGGAGAAGTTTTGCTGAGGGTGACTGTTGTGCAAAGTGCTGGGGTGAACTCCAAAGTTGTTGTTGCTGTTAGAGGGTTGTTCGCTGCTGCTGTTGCGAAAGTTGCCCTGCTCGGCGATAGCCGAGTAGGTGGGCGTTGGTCGATGCTGCTGGTGATGATTTGAACTTCCTAATTTGTTGTTAGGCTCATTGTTTGAAGATACTAAAAAGGTTTAAAAAAGATAAGATTTAAATATAACTTTAGAACAAAAATGCCACAAATTACCTCCTTGCTCCAGAGTGCTCCACACTGCTGGCGGCACTAGATTGTTGTTGCTGCTGCTGCCACTGTGCTGCTGCTGCTGCTGCTCACCAAAAAGTCCATTTGGAAGCAGTGGTTGCTGCTGTTGGTGCTGCTGCTGCTGCTGTTGATCACCCTCCGAACTTCCATTCACCACTTGATTACCACTACCTCCACTACCACCTCCCTTCAGCAAACCGAGCACCAGCGTCCGCAGCTGCCGATCGCTGACCACCGGATCAGCCGCCGGCACTCTGATTCCCGACCCCGGAACGGCCACTTCCAGCAGGTGGCGAATGATATCGACGTCCAGGGGAGCCAAAAGTTCTCCGTGATCTTCCTCTCCACTGCCTAGCCCATTTTTCAGCGAGGAACTTCCGTTCATCAGCCCCGATTTTCTCTGCTGATGATGATGGCTTTCCAGTCGGGAGATCGCCTCCTCAATGGTCGCCTGCTGGCCGGCCATCTCCAGCATCCGCCCCTTGAACATGCCCTCCAGGTCGTCGTTGACCTCCTGCAGAATGGCGTTCAGCTGGTGGCGCAGCTGAAGAGCAAACTGCCCGTACTGGGCGCTGCTTTGCAGAAAGTTCCCTTGCAGCGTCGACTGCGCCGCCTTGAGGGCGTCCAACTTTCGACGAAGTGGACCGAGGAAGGGAAGAGGAGGAGGAGGAGGAGGAGGAGGTTGAACGTGTTCGATTTGAAGATGGGAGTTGCTGTTGTTGTGAAGATGATTGGAGTTGTTGGAGTTAAAGGCAACAAAAGGCTCTGAATCTCCTCCTCCTCCTCCTCCAAAGGCAATGTCCAGTCCTCCATTATTATCATTTCCGTTCGAATCGAGGAGAGCCAGTTGGGCGAGCTTCCGATTCATCAGCAGCACATCTCGATTAAATATCTGCTGATGTTGTTGCTGCTGTTGATGGTGATGATGATTAGCCGCCAGCGACGGATTCTCATAGGGAATCAAGTTTCCCAGTGGAGGCTCCATAAAGGTGGCGGACTGAAGATCACCATGGTGGTCGTGGCTGTTGGTGCTGTTGCTGGTGGTGGTAAAGGTGGACAGGTCAAAGGCCGAGGAGAAGGAGGTCGTCGCTGAAGAACTGGTGAGAAGTCCATTTGGACGAAATGGCTGTTGTTGTGGAGAGTTGCTGCTGTCGATGTTGCTGCTGCTGTGAAAGGGCGTCGACATCTTCGTCTCACCCTCGTCTGAGAAGATGTGCTCAGCACGCAACAACAACAACAAGAAAGAAGAAGTTCACAAGCTAAAGCAGCTTCTCCTTTTTCTTTCTTTTAGCGAGTTAATGAAACATTAGTAAGGCTGCTGGGAAAATTGATGATGCTGCTGCTGCTTTTGAGTAGCTGTTGTTTTGTGTTTTGTACTTTTGCTACCACTATTGACTTGAGCAGCGGTAAGTCTTCATTATCATCTGCTGCTGTTGTTTTTTTTTTTTGTAAAGTTGTCCTATCTACGACTACGACTGCAACTACAACAACTATTTTTTTGTACCAAAGTCCATCACAGGTCAGTTGTAAGTAAGAAAGAAGAAGAAAGGAGGAAAGAGACGGCAAAAGTGTGCTTTCAGTCTGCTTTTATCAGGCTGCCTGTCTGTTTTCATGATACTGCTGCTGCTGCTGTTGTTATTGTTGCCGAGGTCTTTTTGCTGCTGTTGACTTTAAAAGGGAGGGGGAAAGAAAGATGAAAAGGAGAAGAAGAAGAAAAAGAAAAAGAAGAAGAAGAGAGAAGAAAAAGATAGAGCAAGGACAAGGAAAAGGAAGACTGAGACCAAGGATCAGGAGATTAAAAGTGTGCAGATAGAGCGAGAGTGTGCAGATCAACGATTGAAATGAGTGGATAGTGAAGATTTTGAAGGGTTCTAGAACCGAAAAAAAATGAAAGATGTGGAAAACAGGGTGGGGCAAAAGATGAGGCTGAAGATCGGAAACTTTTGAAGATAATAACAGCGGTGGTGGTGGTGATGGTGGTGGTGGTGGTCAAGTGATGATGTGGATAGTGATGATAATAAAATTAAGCCAACACAGCAGCAGCAAGGAAGACAAGAGAGAAGTAGAAATCACAGATCGATGGTGCACTCTGGGATCATCTCATCGCCCGAATCATCGGCACCTACTCCTCATCCTCATCCTCCTCACCACAACAACAACAACAACAGCAGCACCTCATCTGCACCACCTCCTCGGGAGTTCGGGGGGCTGAGGTTTGTTGTGGCACTACCTATCTATTTTCTAGAAGGTCTTGGCAAAATGAAAGTCAAGAAGAAAGGGGAAGCACTGAAAAGGGATGATAATGATAATGGTAGTCGGAACAAGACACAACACAACAACTCCGAGCAGCTGATGACGATGCTGCTGCTGCTGCTGCTGGCGATGACAATTGCGCTGGTGCCTCTCTCCTTCTCTGCTTCTGCCTCCGCTACAGCCGTCTGCTTTGCCTGTGTCTGTTTCCAGTGCACTTTACCACTCTCTGCTGGCTGTGTGTTGGCAAGAAGTTGCAGCAGCAGCAGCTGCTGCTGTTCTCCTCTTTTTCTTTTCTCTCTCTCACAGAGTTTTGGACAGCGCAGAAACAGAAGTTGCAGCCGCAGAAGCAGCAGAGCACTTGTTGTCGACCGTCGAGAAAGAGAGAGAGAGAGAGAGAGAGAGAGAGAGAGAAGTGCAAGAAATCGGCGACGAGTGAAGAACAGCCAAATGAGGGGAAGAAGAAAGAGAGAGAGAGAGAGAGAAAGAGAGTCTGTCAGAGTGTCAGTCAGTCAGTCAGCGACGACAACGACTAACTGTGCTGCTGCTGCTGCTGCTGAAGTTGGGACGAAGGAGGGGAGGGAGGAAGGGAGGAAAGTGTAAAGTGAAGAGGGGGAAAGAAAAAGAAGAAGAAGAAATAGTGAAATGGGGCCAAAAAGGAGGAAGATCTGACCGCTCCGCTGTGCCAGCTATGATCCGCAGCAGCAGCAGTCGGGGTCAGTGCTGGTCGTGGTAGTCTTGAATGGTCTGCAGAGTACTTTTCTTCTGTGGTCTCTCTCTCTCTCTCTCTCTCTCTCTCTCTCTCCTCTTGCCGCCCCGAACTCTCTGCTGCTGCTGCTGCTCGTGCTCGTCACGTCGCTCTGTTGCACGTTGCTCTTCGTGCTGTTGAACTCTGCGGCGGCGGCGGCGGCGGCCGAACTTTGCCCTGGATTCGACCAGCTGCAGTGGTGCGGGCCCTCATCAGCAGCAGCAGCAATTCACTGCGCTCTCTTCGGAGCTCTACGTAAAGCTCGGTCAGTCGTGGCAGCAGAAAATGGCAGCGACGGTGGTGGTGATAGTGGTGGTGGTCACCGGCCGCCGACCACTCTTCTCTTGTTGCTCAGGCCACCGCAGGTCTATGAGAGTCCCACTTTGAGGTCTCCCTCCACTCTACAGTTTGCTGTCCTCTTTCCTTTGTGTCTGCGGCTGCTGCTGCTGTTAATGGTAGCACACAGAGCAACAGCAGTCCAGTTCAGTGTTTACCAGGGCGCAGTACAGACCGCCGAATTTCCTTTTCTTTCCTTCCCTCTTTGCTGACTGCAGAAGCAACTCAGCAGCAACTCAGCAGCTCCGGTCTGTTGGCAGCTTTTTGCCTCCCTTCCCTAATGTTGTTGTTGTTGTTGTCTTGGTTGTTGTTTTGGTTTTCACCCAAAGAAGAAGAAGCACACACTACTCAATTTGACTTGCAAGAGAGGAAGAGGCACACACTGGACATAAAAAAGAAAGAAAGAAAGAAAGAGGTAGTGGCACCGCCGTCGCCACTGAGCGCACTAATCAGTGGTCGGCAATCAGTCCCCCCCCCTCTTCTAATTTCCCACTGTGGCCATTTAAATCAAGAGAGACAGAGTCAGTCAGCCAGCAGCCGAAAACTAGACTGGCTCAGCCGTCTGTTGCAGTCACAATGAAAAAGAGAAGCGAAAGAGCTAGAAAGACGTCTGCAGACGATTGGCAGAGCCACCACCACCACAACTACTGCTGCAGCAAAACCGAAGAGAGAAGAAAGAGAAAGAAAGAGAGATTTGGGCATAATCCAGCTCATAAGCTCAGGAGCTAGCGCCATCCGGCGAACTGGAACAAATCATCGCTTCACTTTTTGAATTAAAAAGTTGTTCAAACTAAACTAAAAAGTTTTGCTATAAAAATCTGAATTTTCCACCAAAAAGTTCTAAACAACAACAGACACTGTTCATTTCCAACTGGCAACCACCTGTTGAATCGCCGGCAGCAGCAGATAGCGAAGGGCGGCCAGTGGAACGAAGAGCGTCGCCAGCCCGCCCGCCCACTCAATGGCCACTTCACTCCACTGAAGGTACTTTTTCCTCTTTCTGAGTTTATAGAAACTCTCTCCGAAACCGCAGTTGACCGCCCTGCTCTCCACCAAGCTGGGGCTGGTCTTCTTCAGGTCCCACGCCCAGCCCATCAGGGCAAAGAGGTTGATAATCGCCGTCATTGGATTGAAGACGTCCGCCGGGCCGAGCTCGCTGGCGGAGTAGTCCGAGGGAAAGCAGTGGTGAAAGTTGTGAAAGCCTGGGGAAAAAATTGTGTAAAATATTAAACTTTTTTTAGCAGGTAAAATCATCACAAGTTGTTACCTTCACCGCACTGAATGTGCCTCGTGGTGGACTCTACCGCACTCTGACTACTGTCGTACGGTCGCCAGCCGTACATGTGCGCCCAGCCTGAATTTCAAAAATACATAATTTTACAAACATTTTCTTACGCTTTGTAAGTTCACTCACTATTGGTCATCCAGGTCATATTCAGTGTGTAGGCGTACCGCAGAACCACACAGACGAGAAAGGCGTAAAGTGGGCGCTCTCCAAAGGCCACCACCGGAACTGTGGTGGGCAGGACGGCCCAGAAGAGCAGCACCAGCTCGCGAAAGTGCGTCCGCTGGAAGGTGACCACCGGATCCGCCTTCAGGTCACCTAGGTCCAGTGTTCGACCTCTTCGAATGACCTCGGGGTGCTTTCGCACCAGCAGCCAGCCCTAGTCCAATTTCAAAGATGATGATAATAAACGTCTCAAGTCATTTATCATCCAGCTCAAAGCCACTCACCACATGACTGAAGAAGAAGCCCCGCTTGGCGTTGTGCGGATCGGCCTCCGTTTCCGGCCACTTGTGGTGCGCCCGGTGGTCGCGACACCACTCGAAGATGTCATTCTGACCGGCGAGAACGTGACAGAGGGCGAGAAAGAGGCGCAGGCCAGTGTTTGCCTGATAACTTCGGTGCGACCAGAGGCGGTGGGCGCCGGCTGATTTTTTTTCTCAAATAAAAAAATTGCTCAACTTTTTCTCATCATCATCAAACTTACCTTGAATGCCAATCAGCGAGAGGATGATCAGCAGCATCAAGTAGAGGTACGTCCCGGTGGTGATGGCGGCCAGCAGGCTGCAGCTGTACAGTGCCGAGCAGTGGAGAGCCCCCATGAGGACTACATTCGGCCAGACGATCTTCGGCTGGTAAGGAGGCGGCGGTCGGGTGAGTTCAGTCAGCCTAAGGAGTTCATTTTTAGTCCCATTTTCATGCTCCAACTTGGGCACTACTTCTTGGTGGTACAGTTTTTTTTCATCATCGCCTTCAGCGATGGTGCACGTTTGAGCAGCAGAGTGTGCAGTCGCAGAAACAGCAGCCATTTTCATAGTTTGCTGCACACAAAACAACGTTTTGTGTCCTCAAAGACTTGCCAGTTTTATGTTTTATAAAATCATCAAATAAGCGACAAACAAGTACTGGTCGACTCGTGTCTGCGCTCACTAATTGATGATCAGTAGTTGTTGTACAAAGTACAAAAATACTCTCCTTCTTTTTCAGGCAGTTATTACTGCGCAATACACTTTTTGTTGTTTCTAAACTGCAGGATACACGCACACACGATGGTTCTGCTCTAATCAGTTTTTACCGTTTAATTGTGATTGCTTGCTACCAGTCATCACCTAACCATCAATCATTTGTACACTTTCGGTTGTTTTCAACACGCTTTATCAATATCGCTTCACATGTTTTTTTCCTCTTACGGCTCCTATTTCCTTTCCCCTGTATCATCGGCGCGGTTGACTGCAAACTAACAGTACCACCAAACAAACCAGCAAAAAACGTCAGTGTTGAGCAAGTTCAGTGCAGTTCAACTGGGCGACAGTAAAGTTTAAAAAAGTGTACAAGAAGCCTTCACGTTTACAGCCACCTTTTTTTTCCTGATAACCAAACACATTCGATCTAAACAAAGTTACCTTCGAAACTCACTTTAGCGGGGCTAGTCAGTCGTCACTGGTCGTCAGTTCACCAGCCGACCCTTCAGCTCGCCCAGCTCGTCCGCCTTCGCCTGCTCCTGCGCCTGCAGGTCGTCGATGATCGCCTGGAAGCGCTGCTTCAGCGCAATGTTCTCGATGCCGTCCAGCTCCAGCTGCTGCTGCAGCCGCTGCCGCTGCAGCAGCAGAATCTCCCGCTCCAGGTCGTCCACCATCGCCCGGATCGACTCATTCTCGACGCCCGCCTCCAGACCGGACGCCGCCTCGACGCCCTCACTCTCCATCAGACTGTCCGACTGGTCAAGGGCGCCGGCAAAGTTTGCCAAATTCGAGGTCGAGGTTGAAGTTGAGGGCTGCTGCTGCTGGTGGCTGAGAATGCTCTCAAAGGAGAAGTTGTTCTGCCGGCTGCTGTCCACGTCGTCCTTCAGGTAGTCCTTGCCGGTGTAGCCGGTGGAGCTGGCGTCGCCGGTAGCCGACAGCCGACTGCCCTCGTCAGTGTCCACCGGCCCACGAAGGAGGAAGTCGTCGTCGTCATCGTCGTCGCTGTCGCTGATGCCGCCGCCGAAGAGGTCGCCTGAAACATGACAATAGACAACATGAGTAGCTTTTGGAAAAAGAGGCTTTACTAATTACCTTCGTCGTACTCGGAGTTCATCGCCCCACCACCAGAGCTGGAGCCGGCATTGTGGTGATGGTGGTGGTGGTGACCGTGACCGTGACCGTGACCGTCTTTGCTGTCGCTCTGGTTCATCAGCGCCTTCTCATCCTCGACGTTGACGATCTCATAGCGAACGTACTTGGCCTCGTTGTCCGTGCGCAGCAGCCGCTTCACCTCCTTCTCAATCTCCGGAAAGTCGACGTACTTCTTGCGGAGCATCTTCCTGAACCGCTTCTTGCGGACATTTTTTAGTGGCTTAGTGATGCCGTGCGGATAGAGGTACCGCTTGTCTTTGCCTGGAAGGGACAAACAGATTGCACAGATTTCGTTAGTCAAGGCAGGATTCTGATGATTTCGAAAACAAAAACAGACCATCTTTGGTCTTCTTAATCTCCTCCGCCTCATCGGGCGGCGGCTCATTGTCCTCCTCCTCCTCCTTGCACACCATCATCTGACAGATGTCGGCCGTCTTGTAGAAGTTCTTGCTGTCCAGCGTCTTGTGCGACTCGATTATCGTCGGCAGGTCGACGATCTTCGCCGGCAGCACCCACCCGTCAAAGCGGACCTTCCCGTTGCGAATGTCCGGCTCTAGCTGAATGCTGAGGCGGTCTTTCAGATTTTGGACGCCTATGTAAGAAGATCATGTAAACGGTAAAGATTAGGATACTGATGAAAAACCTGACTAAAAGTAGAACAATACATTGAAAACACAGCTTACCTGACTTGACGGCGGCCTTCAGCGAGGCGGCCGGCAGATGTGGCAGGCGGAGAATGAACTGCGACTCCATCTCAAAGTTGTCACTGCTGGGCGGCTGGTACTCTTCGGGCGGCATGGCTTCAATTTGTGATAATGATGATGATAAAAACTTCCTCGATGGATCACAATCACAATGAAAGAAGAAGAAGAAGACAAATCACTTGGGCGAGCGCAACAAAATGTAAACAGCATTTTTTTCTCCACAAAAAAACTCAAGCACGAGCGCCATCTTCAGCGCCAAAGGTTTACTCTTCGTCGGTGAGCGTTGTGTTTACAAACTTCTTCTTTTCGCGTTTCTCTTCTGATCTTCTTCTCAAACAGTGTTTTCCGAACTTCAAAACTGCCAGTATTATATCATCTAAGAGAATGAGCCAAAAAAACTGCTCCGTTTACCAGTGTCGGAACACCTACAAGAACACCAAGGAAAGGCCATTAAAGGTGCAGTTCTACTCCTTTCCCGCCGACCCGGAGAGGCGCGCCAAATGGGTCGAATTTGTGGACCGAGTCAAGTGAGTAATCAGCAGCAGCAGACTTTCCGAACTGATCTTCTTGATTGATTTACCACTTTTGTTTGTTCTAGACGAGACGGATCACCGTGGGAGCCCACCAGGAGCTCTCTGATCTGCAGCGACCACTTTCTCGGCAACAGAAGGCGGTCTTTCCGCGAAGTCCCGCTTTCAATCCCTCCGTTCGTCCCGGTGAGGTGCCATCCGCGGAGCAGCTGCGAAGGCTGGAACTGTTCAACATGTAACCTTTTTTTAAAAAACTGTTTTTTGTGACTTGCCTCTAACCACCACCACTTTTACAGTCGCATTCGAGAGCCAGCCCAGCCGAAGGCGGCCCAGCAAGAGCCGAACAAGGACCAAATCGACCTGGACGAGGAGTTCGACCTGGACTCGCCGCCGAACAGCGTCGCCACGCAGTGCAACCTCTCCGGCGGGCGGCCGTACTTCAAGGACTCCACCGGCGCCCTCGCCCACTTCGCCAGCACCTACTCCGTGGAGCTGCTCTACAGGAGCACTCAAACTGCGAACCGCAAAGTGGCCACCCTCACCTTCAACCAGGCGACGCAGGTCGCCCACAAGGCGGATGAACCGCTGATGAACAGGCCGCTGCTGGACATGATCGAACCGCCGCCGAAGTACCAGTTTCGGGAGCTAGTGTACAACACTCCCAGCACAGCTGTTTCCATCAACACTAACACAGCCAACAACAGCGAATATGAGGAGGAGGAGGACCAAAAGCCGACGCTGAGGACGTACAGCAGGAAGCGGAAGCAAACAACTTCTACTTCTGCAGCAGCAGCAGCCTTCCCCTTCACCTTCACCTTCACCTTCAATGCAACCTTACAGCTACACTAACAGCTATGCACCTTCTTTTCCTTCTGAACTGAACTACCTCCAGGACAGAACCTGTCAGACTGTTGTCTCCAGTAGAAGCGAGACGAGGCAGCCCTCAACAACGACAGCTAAAGCATCCTCATTATCAGCCAGCCAAGAGGCGGTGGCAGCCAATCTCGCCAAACGGGAGACGCAGTTTCTCGCCACCAAGTACGCCGCCTCCCTAAAGTCGACTGAAACCGCCGAAGAGGAAGTTCCCGCTTACGCTTACGCCCCCAAACCGCCGCATCTGCAGGGCAACTTGAAGCGAGTCTCTGACCAGTGGGAGGCGCGTGGGAAGCCCATTATTGCTGTAAAAAAATAGAAGACAGTTGGCGAGATCTTTGGCTGCTGAAAGCTCTCTCTCTCTCTCTCTTCTCTCTCTCTTCTCTCTCTCTCTCTCTCTCTCTCTTCTCTCTCTCTCTCCTCCTCTCTCTCTCCTGGCCATTTCTGTGATTTTTCCTTCTCTCTGCTGACGACAGAATCCTCAACCTAGTAAGTTTTGCATCCCTTCCTTCCCTGCAAAGTTCTGCCTTCTCCTCAACTTCTTTAAGAACTAGCTAACTAGCTAAAGTTATTAATAGGGATTTAAGTTCACTTTTGTATATTGCTTGAAAATCAGCTTTCAAAGCCAAATACCCCGATTTCACTGCTGCAAAAAAGAGCTAAGGAGGATACCATTAGTCCTTCTAGTAGTTCTAAGGAAATGCTAATGATTTTTATTATTTCTTCTTTTCCACTGAAGGAACCATTCCATTTGTACCATACATCATCATGTCGCATCATTAGGGCCAACAAATTTTAAAATCTCTTTTTAAACACTAATTACCGTTTTCAATTGTTATTCCGTTGCACACATTTAGTATGCACTGGGTGCGTAATACGCTTTTCTTGTGCCATGTAAAAACACATCAATTAAAAAATTGGACAGTTTCCCACTGCGTTGACAATATTTGCCAAAAATGTATCAACTTTGTCATCAGCCTGTTTTCGGTTATTAACGTTTTCCCCCTTCTCCAGCAAAATTCTATCATTAATTTTTTCCCCCAACTTTTAGCTGAAAACACTTTTCTCTCTGCTTAGCTTGCATTAATAATTTCTGCCTGCTTTTTGCAAAGTATTTTTGCCAGTAGTGCAGCACTGCAACAGAATCATTTCACAAATTGTTTCATTAAAAAAAGCTGCAGCTCAGACTAATTTTGTTTTGTTTTGCTTTTTTTGTCTCTAAGTTGCACTTTGAATTAAAAAAAACTTTTAATGTAGGAAAATGTAAATGCTGCTTGTCGCAACACTGTCGGCCAGAACAAAAATGCAAATCACTTATCAAGCCAAAAGGGGTTGAAACGGCAGCGAACACTAAACACTTTTATTCAAATAAATAAATAAAAAGCTTGATAAGGAAGGAAAGGGAGGGGGAGGAGAAGGAACGAAAACGATCGGTAACCGATTGATGTTAATTAGCATCAATCAGCTACCGAGCTATCACACTGTGTCTTCTGACAGTCACACTTTTTTTTGCTTTTTTGTTTTTTTACCAGCAGAAAGTAAAAAGTGCGAATGGAAGGCTGCTAATGTAATTAGTAAATTAATTAATGCATGTGTGCTAATGGCCAACAAATGAGAAGTGCGAAAAGAGGAGAAGACGAAGAAAGGATTTTTTCTTTTTGTCAATTTTAACTATTGTCGTAATTAATTGCTGCAAACGGAAACTGTCGGTATAATAGAGCGGTAGGTTTTTAGTTATTTACGCAAGTTTTGTACTTTTTTTAGCTCAAAAAGATTTTATTTTGTACTATTAAAAAACTAAAAAAATCAAGTGTGTCACTGCTGTTGAACAATTGAAAAAATTTCAAGTTTATACCTGCTTTTTACCGTTTCTTTTATTGATTGGATGAGTTGACGAATTTCTTTTTTTCAAATTTTTTCACAAGCTCAACACAAGTGTCCTGTCTGTTACCATTGTTTTCCCTTACTACAAAAACTGATTGATTAGTAAAATCTTAAAAAGAGACAGCTAAAAAGTATTATTTTTATAATCTTGATTTCCTAAAATGCTACATTTTTCGTTTCTTTTACTTTTACTTCTCTCGCCGTTATCATCATCATCAGCCCAGTTTGCCCAGTTTCGAATTGTGGGCGGTGAAGAGGTGACCTCTTTACTGAGCGTTCCTTTTGCCGTCTCCTTCAACGCCACGGACGATCAAAACGGCGGCGGCGGCGGCGGCGGCATCTTCTGCTCAGGAGTGCTGATCTCCTGTCGAACGGTGCTCACTGCGGCGCACTGTCTACTCAAGTAATCAAGTGTGAAAAAAAGTGAAAATTTTTTGTTACACTTTTAACTGTTTCCTCCCCCCCCCCTTGATGCTGTGTACAGCCGCTCAGTGGCCAGCATTCGCCTGGGCAGTCTGCGGTACGGCAGCGGCGGCCGCCGTCAGTTGACCAGTCGCCAGTTCACCCTCCACCCGCAGTACAACCCGGCGACGCAGGAGAACGACATTGCCCTGCTGTACCTGGCGGGAAAAGCTGTACCTGACAAGGCACAGTTCCGGAGAAGAAAGTCCTACAGCCAAAGCCGGAAAGGGCTGCATCTAAATATAGCCTCCTGCAGCCAGTGGGGAGGCGATGCGGTGACTGAGAGCAAGGGTGATTGTGAAATCGAGGAAGTGGAAAAGCCGTCGTTTCTTCTTCTTCTTCTCTTCTTCTTCTCTCTTCTCTTCCTCTTCCTCTTCTTCTGAAGACAGCACTCATGCCTCACCAATCTGTCTGCCCACCAGTTTCCAGCAGTCCCAAAGCTACCTGAGCAGCCGTCTGCTGACGGTGGCCGGCTGGGGTCAGCAGGTCTACTCGGTTCAAGCGTTGTCACCGGTCTTGCAATCGATCTCCGTCGCCAGCATTCCCATTTCCACCTGTCATCGACTGTACAGGAAAAATGTCAAAGGAATTGGAACTGGAGGTAATGCTCAGTTGTTGGCTCGATTCACCGCACCGGACGCTGACCGGCGCATTCTCTGCGCCCACTGGCCGGAAAGAGCCATCTGCCTGGTATGTGACCACTTTTATTTGAAGAAGAAGAAGTTGACATGCTTTTTGAGTTTTTTTTAACCCAAAACCGCAAAATGCTTACCAAGTTTTGTTAAAATGAAAACAAAAAACTTTTTTTCGCGAAGTTTTGAAAAATTTTCTTCAACTCAAAAAGAACAGAGTGATTGTGACCTTAAAAAATGAGAAAAAAAATTTCCCATTACTATTACTTATGTGTGAAGATTTTGGCAACACAAAAAACTTTAGCAGTTTGTTGCTGTTTTCATAATTTTTGTCCAAATCGAACAAAATCATGTTCAAGATCTGCATTTTAAATTAATCATCTAAAACTTTTATTGTAAAGTAAAATTCTTCTGATTTAAATACATTTCTGAAGAGTCGAGCCGGGAACCAAAACTGTTTACTTTAACAATGTTTCTAGTAAACTTGAAAAAGGGTGCTGCCAGTGGAGCAGCAGTGACAGATACCTACTAAGATAAAGCTCAAATCAATTCTCCTACATGTAGTTGAAGTAACTCTTCTTTAAACTCTAGAAAAGTGGGTAGCAATTACCAAAAAAACTGCACTTGGTAAACTATTTTTTCCATTTAAGATAAACACTAGTTCTAAGCAGAAGTTTTTTTTGAAAAATTTTTCTAACTCAAAAATCGAAGGCAGTGATTACAAAAACTGATTGGGTAAAAATATTTCACAAATCTAAGTTACATTTCATGTTGATGGCCTATGTTTGTTGGCAAAACAAAAACTTCTGCAGCAGAATTTGTTTGATGTTCATCATTTTTGCTCAAGCGACAATCTTTCAAGGTATTTGCCCATTGCAAGATCTCAATCTGAAAACTTTTTTTTGTCAGGAAGAAACATCTTCTTCAAGTCAAAACACGTGTTGAAGATTCGACAACCGGTACAAAAGTACTTTTTACTTTTTTTAACATATTTTTGCAGGTTTAAAAACGTTTTATGAAAAAGATGCTGCTAGTTGGAGAAGCAGTGGAGAGATACAACTAGTGAAGATAAGCTATTATTCATTCTCTAATTGTCTGCAGTTGATTCAAGTACTTGTTTTTCAAAACTCAAAACACTGGTGTAGATCAAAATTCAAAAAGCTACACATTAAATCAAAACAATCTTTTAAGTTCTACTCTAATCACTTTTCTTTGCAGCCAAGATTCTCCATTTGAAGAACATTTTCCTAATCTAAAGGTCATCATCATAGAAGATGTCAAAACACGGTAACCTAAACAATTGTTTTCTATTCTTTAATATAAGTTTTTCTAGGTTTGAAAATTCTTTAGAAGAGCAACTGCTAAGTTGAAGCAAACTGATAGGGATAAAGCTAATATTCATCTAAAACTCCCTAATGTGTACAAGCACTTTTCAAACTCATAATTTTTGTTATGTTACTCTTTATGATAGTGTTGCCCAAAACACAACCTTCTCATTCACCCAAAACAATCTTGAGTTTTCAAGATTAACATACCTAATTTTTATTGCAAGCCAATGTGTTAATGTTTACCCGAATGCGAGAAGCTATTTCACGTTTCATAATAGTTTTTTCTTTTTACAAATGAAATTTGCATAAGGCAACTCAAAACCTACTTTTCAACTTACCAAAACCAAACCTTTTATGTACAAGTTTTAACACATTATCTAATAACTGCTTTCTTTTCATTTCTTTTACTTTTGTATTTCTTAATTATCAATAAAACTCGTAAGCCCGGCGTTAAAATACATATTTTCTAACTTTTTAAAAAATTTATTTCTAAATGAGGTTTTTAGGAGTAGATTTACCATTTGACAAGTTGGGAAATATATTTCGTTTTGTAATATTTTTGAAATATATTTACCATTTGACAAGTTGGTAAATTTATTTACAATTTTTTTCTAAGAGTGTAGGCATCGCCTCGGAGACGCTTGAATGTGGTCGCAATGGCGTGCCCGACATCTACACACGTGTCGACGCCTATCTGCACTGGATTAGCGCCCACCAACTCTGAAGCTTGGATAGGCCAACAGAACAAATTTAGAACTGAAATCAGAACTGCTCCAAAAAATATTTGCAAAATTTTAAAACAAACAAACAAACAAACAAACAAACCATCTGTTTAGGAAACTGCAAAAAAGCTAGGCTTCGCATGAAAGGAAGGAAACAAAGTGAAAAAAGCTTTCAGTTGACACATTTTTTTTCTGTGAATGTTTTTGTTTGCTGAATGAGGACATTTGCATATACGACGACAACAAGAGGAATGAATTTGAATTGACGCACTTCACAGCGCCGATTTCTGGTAATCAACAGTAGCATTCAACATCAGACACACGCTCTTTCTTTTATTATTTTTTTTTATCCTGATCTAGAGCTAAAGTTGAACGATCTGTTTACTGACGTCCATTTTATCAGTTAAATTTTCCATAATATATATGTTGTCAACAAGGTTTGATCATGATTTGTTGACCTATTGAGAAAATAGAGGGAATGTGTGAGAATTTCTGCAGTATGATATCTAAACGGCTGCTAAACATTCTTGAATTTCTGCCATACATTAGGAATCAAACTTGACCGCGAAGAGCTTTAGGAGTTGGCGCACGAAAAACATTGGCATTATGTGCCTTGTTTTTGGAAGTGCGCGAATGAGCCCAGAAAGACTTTTGTTTTGAACTCGGCAGATTTGCTAAGTATTTGCAAACACTACAACACTACTGACTACTTACAAATAAACTCAAAAGAAAATACATGACAAATATGACAAAACGCAAAAACAGCTGAAGTACAAGTGGCAAAAAGTTGCATTTATTTTTTTATTTCTATGCTTGACACAAAAGTAAAAAACCTGAAATTACGATGAAAAGCTAACTTTTGCAGAAATGCACTAAACTTGCAAAAACACCCGAACTTTTTTGCAAGTAAACACGTACATGACTTATTTTTCCTCATGAACCAAAGTTTTCTGTTTTCCAAACTCAAAACAAATGAAAGAGAAAAATGGGATCGTTTTTCATTGACGCGGCAGCAAATAATAACAATAATTGTAATAATGAAATAAGAGAAAAAAATAAGTACGAACATTCTCATTACCATAAAAGGCTCTGAAGAAGAAAAAGAAAAAGAAGAAGAAGAAGACAAAGTCAGAGATAGTTTCAGAACAAAAGTATTTTCTTCTGCTTTTTTCTTCTTTTTGTTTTCATTTCCGTCGTTTCCAAAGCAGGATGGGAACACCTAATTTTTATTTTTTAGTTTTATTTTGTTGGTGTCCTTTTTTCTTCGTTTCACTAATCACAAGAACAGGTAGGGCAGCAGCGAAGCAGAAAGTAAGAGTACCATTATCATCATCACCGTTGTCATCATTGTCATCACGCGTGCTTTCTCTCTCTCTCTCTCTCTCTCTCTCTCTCTCTTCTCTCTTCTCTCTCTTTTATTCTTGCTGACCTTACACTTGAGTAAATCCACAGTGGAATCCCTAATGGCCGTCAGAGTGAGAAAAGTGAAAGAAAGAAGGGAAAAACGTGAATGGATCATAATTTTGTCTCATAATAGCCCATTTTGGTTTGGTTTTCTTTTTTTGTTCAGTATGCTTTAGTGTGACTCCTATTCACTGACTACTGCTACTGCACTGGCAAATTAATGTTTTCTTCACTTTGATCCCGTTGTTTTGCTGTACAATAAGCTGGAAAACTATTTAATTAGCTAGCACACAAGCTGTGCCCAACAAAGACGATAACAACAGCAACAACACCAAATAAAAAAAACAAGATCCAAAGGAGAATCCAAAAGAACTCACGAGCAACAACAGAGGAGTAACAACGTGGGTTTGAAGGAGAGTTTGGAGGAGACAGTTTTAGAGTTGACAGGTTTTCTTTCTCTTTCTCAGCTGAGCAGCCTTTTTGTTTGTCCCTAAAGTGACATTAGCGGCTGGCATGTGTCCTGTTGGTTGGTTGGTTTGCAGGTTGGTGGCAATCTCTGTGCGAGTGTTCACTAAACTGACTGCTGCAGGTGAATCAAAAGTTTCCCCTTAAACACCTCTTACACACCTCTGCCAAAAAAATTGCACTTTTGCACCTCTTACTAGCTTAAACCGTTCGATCTGAGTAGCCTTTTGAAAAATACCCTACTTTTTGCCCTACTAAATCTTAAAAATCAGTGTGTTTAATGTAATAGCGACATTGAATCAATGCAGCAGCGTCGCAACATCATCTCTATTTTCGTACCGTTAAACCTAATTTTGTCCTATTTTTCTGTACGGAAATCAACATTTAATATATTGTTTTGTGAGAGATCAGCTTAAAAGAAAAACTAGCGAGCATATCAATCTGTCCCTAAAGTGTCCAATTGTCAGAGGCTGCAAAAAGAGATTAGACAAGCCTGTACTGATATCTATCAACTACCTGCCTACTCACATTCACATGACTGAAGGAGAAAGGGCAATAGAAAAAAAGAAAGGAATACCTGTGCAGTGAGATCAACATTTTTGATAGCACTTTTTTGCTTCCACTCTAAAAGCAGGAAAATCTCTCGTTCTCTTCTCTCTCTCTCCTCTCTCTCTCTCTCTGCAATTGTAGTCAATGGCAACACAATCGATAAAGAAAATAATTGCCCGCCTTTTCTCGCCAGTTTTTTCTCATTTAATTAAATTAATTGCCCCAGTTCATATTATTTTATTTATTACCAGTTCACCTTTTTTCTGGCTAAAGAATTTGTCAACTGCAATTCTACTGTACTCGTGTAAGAATAAGGTAAATGAGTGGCTTATTTTTTTCTTTTTTCTTTGGTCTTTATTAGTTTGAACCTAAAAGGCACTAATGTATTTGTGGTGCTAACTGTTGAAAAAAGCACAAACAAACGGCAATCAATTAAAAGAGGGGAGGGGGAACAGAGGCTAATCAAAAGCAAAAAAAAAATTGCCTACACCAACTCAAGGTACAGTAACACTGACACTGCGTGCGAGAGTGGTGGTGCTAAAGAGCAGACAACTTGTGAACATCCGTATTTATTAAAGGGATACCTGCAGCCAGAGACGCACATTAACAGACGCTGTCAGAGAGTGTTAGTTGTTAGCGAGAGAACTGGTGGTGTTGCACTGCAAGCATTCTGCAAGGGCACAAATGCTCACATTTTTTTGTTGTTGTAAAAGAAGCTCACAATGAAAGTCAACACCAACAGTCAACACTACGAAATGACCACCACCACCACCACCGCTCAAAACTCCCGAATGAACAGTTCATCACCTCAGCAACTTGCCGTGGACGTCCACAATCTGACGCTAAGCTACGGCTGGCGGCAGAAGGTGACCGTCCTCGACCGGCTGCAGCTTCAACTGCCTCGAGGCAGTATCTACGGCCTTCTCGGTCCTAGCGGTTGCGGCAAGACCTCCCTCATTCGCTGCATCCTCGGCATGGCGCCCACCAGCGCCGGCTCGGCCATTTCTGTTTTTGGCTCGCGGCCTGGCTCCCGAGGTCGCCCGTTCCGGGCGCCGGCGTCGGCTACATGCCCCAGGAGATTAGCCTCTACCCCGACCTGACCATCGGCGAGACGCTGCAGTACTTTGCCAGCCTTTATGGCATGGACTCCGAAAGCACCGCCTCCAGGACGGCCTTTCTCGTCGACTTTCTCAACCTCCCAAATAAGGACCACTTTGTGGGAAAGTGCAGCGGCGGACAGATGCGGCGCGTTTCGCTGGCCACCGCGCTCATTCACCAGCCGCCGCTGTTGATACTGGACGAGCCGACGGTGGGCGTCGACCCTCTGTTGAGAAAGAGGTAACTTAGGGTGAAAAGGGAGTGGTTTTAGATTTGCGACCTTTGACCTTTGACCTTTGACCTTTGACCTTTGACCTTTTTTTCACTTTTTTTCTTTCCCATCAGCATCTGGAACCACCTGATGGAGCTCAGTCAGCAGGACCACCTCACCGTTCTAATCACCACCCATTACATTGAGGAGGCAAAGGACGCCAACCTGGTGGGGCTGATGAGAGGTGGGCGTATTCTGGAACAGGCGGATCCGGGCCGGTTGCTGGCCAAGTACCGCATGAACTCGCTGGAGGCGGTTTTCCTGCATCTGTGCACCACCGAGGAGGCGAGGAAGAGTCACGGGAAGGTGCTGAACCGAATTGAGGCCACCCAAGAAGGTCAAAAAGAGGAGGAGGAGGAAGATGATGGCTCTTCAGTGTCGCCAAGCAGCTCCACCTCAAGCGGCATCGACTCAATTCACGTCACCTCAAATTCTAATTTTTCAAGGTCCAAAGACCCAATGGTGAAGAGGGTCGCCGTCAGCCCCTTCTCGCAGATCGGCACGCAGGTGGTGAAAAACGGCCGGAAGTTGATTCGCAGTCCCGGCTACCTGCTCTTCCAATTTATGCTGCCCATGGTCGAGGTGATCCTCTTCTGCCTCGCCCTCGGCCTGGACATCAACGACAACTCCGTGGCGGTGTACGACGGCGACAACAGCTCGCTTTCTCGCGACTTTCTAAACCAGATTTCCACCAAGGTGATCGTCCAAAAGCGGTACCCTAGTGAGGAAAGTGCCAGAGAGGCCGTGGTCGAGGCGGTCGTCCCCACGGCGCTGATCATCTACCCGAACTTCCAGGACTGCCTGGTGCAGCGGTTCACCTCCATTTCCGTCGGTGGGGGAATTTCCGCCGAGGTGGCCCGCAACGCCACCGTCCACCTCCTGCCGGACATGTCCAATCAGATGCAGGTGCAGTTCATTCAGAAGGAGGTCTTCCGGGCCTTCCAGCAGGCGGCCCGGCATCTGCTGGCCAACTTCACCGGAAGTAGCAAAAGCAGCAGCAGCAGCAACAACTTCAGCCTCGTCGACCTGCCGGTCGTCCTCGACACGCCCATCTACGGCCAGCTGGACGCCCCCTTCACCCACTTACATGGCGCCCGGCGTCATGCTCGGCCTGGCCTTCTTCTCCTCCATCTCCTCACTACCATGAACCTCATCGTCGAGCGGAAGCTGGGGCTGATTGAGCGGACGCACGTCGCCGGCGTGTCCCACTTTAGCATCCTCCTCGCCCAGGTGCTGACCACCTCGGTGATCCTCGTGGCGCAGGTGGCCAGCCTGCTGGTGGCGATGTTCGCCGTCTTCAAGGTGCCCTCGGTGGGCTCCTTTGCGCTGATCATCATCCTCAATCTGCTGCAGGCCTTCTGCGGCATGACCTTCGGCCTGTTGATCTCCGTGGTGGCGGACAGCGAGAATACGGCCACTATGCTCGCCCTGGGCACCTTCTACCCGGTGATGCTACTGGCCGGCTCGATGTGGCCCATCAATGCGATGCACCCGGTGCTGCAGTACGTCAGCTACGGGCTGATGGAGGCGGTGCCCATTATCAGCCTGCGGGCGATCATGGTCAGGGGCTGGGGCCTGGAGCACTGGCAGGTGGTCAGCGGCTTTCTGGTCACCGTCGCCTGGATTGCCGCCTTCCTCGTCGCCTCCACGCTGGTGCTCCGCTTTAAGAAGTAACGATAAACTGGGTCTGGGTCAATGTAAAAGTGTGTGCCTTTTTTCATAGAATTTGAAAAGAGACAGCTTTGTTGTTGTTGTTGTTGTTGTTTGAAGACACGAAGAACACGATGATTTTTATGTTGCGTCAGGAGGAGAAGCAAAACTGGATGTTGTTTAAGGAGCTGAGCTTCCTATTTTTTTTGTTGCGCCAATGCCTGAAGGTGAAACGTACAAGCAGTACTAGATTATTATTATTATTTTCATGGTTTCCTTTCCCAAGTGAACCAATTTACCATATGTTTTTTTTCTATCTCGTTAAGCATTTTTGTTTGTATTTATTTTATTCATATCATGTTTTGTTATGTTGCTATTGTTGTTGTTGTATTATTTAACTTTTGTGCTTATCATTCAACAAAATGTTTATTTTGTCTTATTTTAGTTTTTACGTTTTTAAAATATAAACGTCGTTTTCAAATAATTTTTAAAAAATTCAACAATTAAACAAAAGTTTATTTTTTTAATTTTTGCTCTACTTCTTGACTTCAAAACTGCTCGGAAGTCAAAATTAAGAGACTGGTACTTGACAGAAATTGTGCTAATGAATGCAATTTTTTGTATTTATTTTTTATACACAACAAAAAAAATTTTGTTAAAAATATCAAAAAACATTGATTTCTACTAATTTTAATGATTGTGACAAAAAAGTGACAATGTGTGCTTGAACAATGCAACATTCCAATTTAAAAACGTTGCAAAATTATTGGGTATTTTACTGGTGTGACAAAGTACACGGTGGTTGACAAATGCTAAAGCAAATAAAATGTGAATTGACGTGTTTATTAGAAAAACCCTTTTTTATCAAAATATGAATTGATTCGGCATAACAACTAAATTTCAAGAAACTCCTCTACTGTCTATAATCACAAAGAAAAGCTGCTTTGAAAAAGCAACAGCGAAAGAAAATGAACAAAAATATATTTAAAATGATTTTCTAAAACAGCAGAATCTCTTCATTTTTGAGTAATTTAGCTAGCTAGGTAGGCAAAAAAAGAAACTCAAAGAGACTAGGGCTATTTGCTTAGTCATTGATGTGTGCGTGTGTGTGTGTGTGTGTGTTTGTGTCGTGGCGTGTGTACAAACGACTTCTGCAGCTGAAAACGATGAAACAAATTTATTTTTTGACAATGTAAATAACGTTCGTTTTTCAGCCGACCTGCAGTCGGAGAAAATGAGAAGGATGATTTCAGTACTTTTTGTGCTGAAAATAAAGCAGGAGGTGCAGAAGGGCTTTGTCATTTAAAATTTGCAGTCACATCAATATTGCAGAAGGAGCAGAGAATGAAAGAATGTAGGGGAATAAAAAAAACTGCTGCTGTTGCTGTTGCTGAACGGGCACAGTTCATTAGCTATGAATATCATCTACTTCAACTTCTTCTGTGGTTTTTTCTCTTTTTCATCTATTCAAATGCAATTTGCCAAGTGCTCAATTTTCTCCCTTGCAAAAAGAAGACAAAGAAAAGAAGCACCACTTGAGAACTTGTGGGATTTTTACTTTTCCTTCTTTTGACTTTGTACAAAACACACACACACACCACTCTATTCACAAACACTGAACAAGTAAGTGAGAAAAACGGACACATTTGACTAATGATCTCTTTCTCAAGAGTTCTTTTTAGTTTAGCTTTGAGTTTTTTAAAACCTGAAGGTGGCAGAAGTAAAATTTCTGACTTTTATACAAAAAATATTAAAACACACAAAGTAGTTTGTACGATTGTTAAAAAATAACAAAAAAGTACAAATTAAACTTGGTTGACATTTAAAAAAAATTCCATTTACAAAACTAAAACGATGAAACGTTTATACAAACGCTAAATGCAAAAGTCACTAGGTAAAAAGCTAATTACGTAATTACTGTTTTTTTAAATAATAATTAATTTTATTGAAATAAAAAATCAAATGTTCTTGCAGCATTATTAAACTTCATTACTAAGTTTTACAATTTAAATTTAATTGAATTCAAAAGTTGTTTATAGCTTCAAGCTTAAAATAGGCTGTTAAATTAATTAATCAAAACCTTATTTTTTTCTTCAAAATATTTTGGCATTAGTTTTAACTGAATACACGACGTAGGCAATGAACACTACAGTACGTGCATCTAATTAATTTTACATTAAATGGTTTTCATATTTTTAAAGTGAAAATGGTTTGTCAATATTGCTGCAATCACATCGATTGGGCAATCAGTCAGTCAGCTAGACTAGTAAAACTAAATTAAATTTATTTAACATTTTGTCATTTTCACTTCTTGTGTCGTCGACTTTATTGCGTCATGCGGAAGCATACTATAGTTAAAATTAGAATTTTCAATTTTTAATTTTAGTGCTAACAACGTTTGCTACTGTTTGCGTTGACTTGCTTCTAGTCAATTTATAAATTGATTTTTTATTTTAGCAATTTTTTTCAATCAAACATTTGCACACACTTTTTACGCTAACAGTTTGGCACAAATGCACTTAGGCACAGACTAGGCACAGTTATTAATAAAACCAGCAAATGCTTTGGTTGCTTCTGCCAATTTTACAGTCATTTAATTTTTGTTGTTTTTTGTTTCAAATGCTCCTTTTCTTTTTTAACATTATCAATTGATTTGCATTATTGCACACTAATGCAAAATTTTCAATAAAATTTGCTGATTTTTACGGTAAAATAGTTTGTTTTAATTAATTTACAACCGAAAAAATTAGCAAACTAAAAATGCAGTGTAAAAACGGCGACAGCACAAAACTTGGATATAAATATAAAATATAAAATAAGCTTAAAAACGTCAGCGTCAGTGTAAATTGTTTATAATATTTTTTAGTGTTTACTAAACTTTTGACCAGCAGTTTTGAAGGCACCAGCAACAACATCATATTTTGATAAAATGTCCTCAGTTTGCACCAACTTACCGGAACAGACAAGCGACCAAGCGATCGTAGTTCAACTACACTAAATCCACAAAAAACTGCCGTTCAGTGTAAATATTTGCAATAAATTACACAAACTGCCTTTATATTTCACTATTCAAACTGTGTCCTTTTTAGTTTTTTTCAACGGTAGCAGTGACACATTTTAAAATCTTGGAGAAATACTGTCAACAATATTCTGCCAATACACTGTTGTTTGCTGTTGTTGTCCTTTTTGTGTCTCATTAGCTGTTTCCTGTTCCTTCTTTTTTTGCATGCTTTTGCGTTTTTAGCCTGTTCAATCAAAAATTAAAAACGTTAAAATCATAAAGGTTTTTTACAGCAGACTTACTCTTCTTTTTATTGTTTGTGTTGAGAATTTTGCATTGTCTATTGTCGTCAGCAATTAATTAAACTACCTGTTTTGCACTTGATTAAAAACGCTATTGGCACAATTGGTAGTTTAATTTATAAATGATAAAAATTCACTAAGATTAATTGCTACTGAGCAACTCAAAAATCGTAAAATGTTTAAATTATATAAATTTTTTTGTTAACAAAAATAATACTTTTAACAAAATTAAACAATTTAATTTTATAACAAAAAATTAATGTGTATGTAGTTTCTGCTTCAAATTACTTTTGCAAAAGTACTTTTTTTGTAAATTTAAATAGGATCTTAACATTTAAATAAACTTAATTTAAGCGTTTTATAAAATTTGTTTGTTTGATTTGTGTTTGAGTAATAAATGATTTAAAAAAATATTTTACTGTAAAAATTAAAAGCAAAAATTAACGTGTTGTTAATAAATCATGTCAAGCCAAAAATCACGCGCATTATTATTTTGAATTTAATGTTTTTGTCATTGTGTTTTTGTCACTACGACATAGATTTCTCATTACCATTTTTGCGTTTTGTTTGAAACGCCACAACATATCATCTGTCAAAAATAGGGGCAGTAAATTTAAAAATGTCAATTTGATTTATTTGTAAAGAAAAAAAAATAAAAAACGTGAAAATAACAATTAAAGTTTTTGTGTTTGTTGTTGCTGTTGTTGTACAAATGGTGCATGAAAAAAGTGTGTGATGTGTGTGACGGAGTGATCGTCAATTACACAAACAGCCAAACCAACAACTTTACTACTCTAAAGTACTACTACATTTTTGCTGTACCAAAGCGTTGACAACTGTTACCAACAACTTTTTGTACAAAACAGAAACAAATAAAAAAACAACTGTTCACAGCGACGTTTCCAGCACTCCCTGTTCCTCTTCGGGCTCGTTGCTTTCAGTCATTTCAATCATTTTGGTGGCGCCAATCGGCAGCGACTTTAACGGCGGCAAAGGCGGAAGAGGAGGCAACTGAAAGGCGGAGCTATTGTGCTGATAAGGACTTCGAGGCGATCTGAGGCCACTGTTATTTGATGCCAAACTTCCGCCGCTCAGATTATCACCACCACCACCACCACCACCACCACACTGTTGGACATAACGCCTAAAAGCACGTGAACTCCTCCTACTGCTCCGCTTTCAGTGTCTGAAGAGGCTTTTCGACTTTCAGTTCCTCCTCCACCGTTTGTTCCTCCTCCTCCTCCTCCTCCTCCTCCTCTCCTCCTCCTCCTCCAACTCCCGTCACGCAGGACGTCAGGCTTTTGCTCGTGACGCCGAAAGTGGAGCTACTGGCGCCGGTGATGAAGGCGGTGGTGGCTCGTTCACTGGCCGCCCCTCCTCCCACTCCAAAGACGCCATTACCTCCGCTCGCGGCACCTCTTCCAACTCCACCTACGCCCAGAACTCCCTTCCCACCGACCAGTCCACTTCTTTCTGCTGACCACTTGCGCCACCAGCACCACCGGCAGACACCGGTGGTGCGGCCGTCGTGGAGAAAGAGCTCCGAGAAGGTGGTGCGAAACTGGCGCGACATGCCGCAGTAGATGGCGAAGTTGATCGGGTAGGAGAGAATGATGAAGAAGTTGGTGATCAGTATGATGGTGTTCAGCGTGTTGTAGTCCACCAGGCTCACCGAGGTGACGTTCTGCACGACGTGGAGGATGGTGGTGATGGTGAGGGGAATTTCGAGCAGGAGGAACATCGAGACGATCACTATGAGCATGATGGTGGTGGAGTTGGCGTCACGTTTGGAGGCGCTGATGGAGACGGTGGCTGCCGCCGCCGCTAGGGAGGGCAGTATCGTCGTCGTCGAAGTTGGAGGCAACTGAGGCTGAAGAGGTGTAGAGACGGTGGTTCCACCACCACCACGCCAAAAGCAGTCGCCTGAACGATGCTCGGTCTGGCTAAAGATGAGGAGGAGGAGGAGGAGGAGGAGGAGGAGGAGAGAGTTAAGATGGTTGTTCAAAATGGCCACTGTGGCCATCTCGGCGGTGCTGTTAGGATCCAGCTCCTCCGTCGGGGTAGATGCTCCTCGATTGCCTAGAGAGATTTATTTGTTTTATAGTAAGGTTTTTTGTACACTAATTTAAAGTGGTTTTTCTCCACTTACCATGCTGATGATTTCCACTAATCTCCAGCGACACCTTTCGACTGCTGCAACCGGACGAGGCGACGGCGGTGGGCGGTGAGTCTAAGCTCGTCTGGGCCGTCATGACTGCTCCTCCCGTCGTGGACGAGGTCATCATCGTCGTCGTCGTCGTCGTCGTCGTCGTCGTCATCATCATCATCATACCTCCCGTTTTGCTCTGTCCATTGGCGGTGACCACGGTGGAGTTTGTGGTGGTGACGGAGTTTCTCATCGTCATCGGCGTCATCAGGCAGTTACTGTACGGCGGCGAGGCTTTGCTGTGGCTGGTGACGCCAAAGGCCGAGTAGAAGCTGGTGGCATTGCCGTCGTGGGTGTTGCTGGTAGTGCCCCCGGTAGTGGCCCCGCCCCCGCCCCGCCGCCGCCGCCGCTAGGGCCCCCGCAAAGAGTCGCTCCCGGGTGGCGGCAGTTCGAGAGAGAGCCCGAAAGAGGAGGACGTTGAGAAGGACCAGCGCCGAACAGGGGCAAATGTGCACGAAGATGATGCGGAAGATGTAGTAGTAGAGGTAGTAGACGTCCTCGCCGATGTAGTAGTCCACCTGAAAAAAAGAGAGAAAAAAATGATTTTAAAATAAAAATTCAAAAAAAAATTTTAAGTTGCCAAGCACAAAAATTAGTGGTTTTTGTATGAAAAAAAACAATGGCAAAAAAATTGCTCAAAATGAAATCCGAATAAAAACATCATTTTTTTTGTTTGCACCAATGTTTCTAAAAATACTAACTTTTGTTAATTTTGTTTCCGCTTTTTTTCACTTTTGATTTTTTCAATTGTCTGTTTCTCTACTTTAATAATTTTTAGCAAAAACACTTTTTTATATATTTTATTGTTTGATTAAAAACTGTGTTAAATTTTTAATTTTAAATTTTATTTTAATTTAATTTACATTTATTTTTATTCTTATTGTTATTTTTTATTTTTTATTAGAATTGAAAATCCCCTGTGTTTACTTGTTCTATTTATTAAAATGTTTTTAAAACGGTAAAGAAAAAAAGTTTTATGTTTCAGCATTTTTTTACTTTTTATAATTTATTATTCATTTGAACTGAAAAATCAAAAAATGACGACTATACAAAAATACCCTTTCAACTACTATTTATAGAACAACATTTAAACTGTTTAAAAATTGTTGCAACAGGATTTCAAAATTGGTATTTTTTCTACTGAAAAACCAACAACACACTTTTTAACTGCAAAATGTAAATGCCTTCTCTGTCAAACATTGTCACTGCCACAAAAACGACAATTTTTTAATTTTAAAAACTGTTGTTGCTTATTGCGCACACACACGCATATTGTCAATTTGGAGTAACTTTAAACCATCTTTTTTTTCAAATTGGCACTATTTTTTACTATTTCCCTTATTACTGCCCTTAAACAGAGCACTCGTTTTAAAAAATAGTGATTTGTTTGATGATTTTGCCTCCTTTTTGTCATCAACAGCATCAGCAGCCTCACTGTATTTGCTTAATACCTTTTTAGTTTTAATTGTAAATTAATTAGGTGCAGTTTGTTACTGCCGCTGTTAACGTTAACGCTAACGCTAATGCTGATGCTGTTAATGCGGTGATGGCTGCTGCTAATGCTGCTCTGTCAGTGCCGAGAGAATTAGGCGACTATTTTTTTTATTTAAAGTTCACTTTGTCCTGCTATTACTTTCTGTTTCCAGTGCTCAGTCAGATTGTCAAAATATTTTTTTCCTTCTCAATGTGAGTGAGTGACACAATGTTGCTGCTGCTGTCGGGCAAATCCAAGTTATCTCAATTCTGAGAGAGTGGGAAATGTGATAAATAAATATAATTACCACTTTGTGACATCATCACAGACAGTGGTGCACTTAATGTTTTCATCATAAACTGCCTTTTTATTTTTATATTTTTTATTTATTGCAACCACCCTCGCTTGTCACTTTTTTCTGGATTTGCACTTTTTTATTGCCACTGTTTTTGTTTATTGTTAAAAATTTTTTACGTTGTTTAATTTTTTAAATTGTTTTTTAACAACAAAAAAAATCTTATTTTAAAAATAACAAAATAAACACCTTTGTTTAAAACAACAAAAAATTGTGTTTCACTAACTAAGTTTCAAAAAAAAATTTTCTCACACTTCACTTAAAACACAACCTTGAAAATAATTAAAAAGCAGTTTTCCATTATTTAACATAATTTTTAAAACTTGTGTTTTCTTTACTTATAAAAATGTTGCAACAAAGTCAAGTATTTTTTTGTTAAAACACTTAAGAAACTAGAGCCTACACAGAACTTTCTCTCTCTCTCTCTCTCTCTCTCTCTCTCTCTTCCTTTCAATTATAATTGGCTGGTAGTTAAAATAACAGTAGCAAAAGCAGTAGTGTTGGAAATCTTCTCCTCATATCTTAATGGCGAAACAATAAACACACGCAGGCAAACAACCATTTACTGACTACTAGGGTTCACTACTTTTACTGAATAGCAGAGCAACAAAAGTTCAAACAAAGAGGCAAAAAACCGTTTACTTTGGCCACTCAAGTCTAGAGTGACCCACTTGGGCGTTACTGAAACAGGCACTCTGCCATAACTCAGACCCGGTGTTGCGATTAGGCTGTTTTTATGTCCCCCAACTCTATTGTCAACTTCAATGACTAAAAATTGCAGACTTCGGCAGACCTCAAAGTATCCATTACCTTCTACTCTAAACAAAACACATTTTTTGCCCTCTCGCTTTTTATTGTCGTTCCTTTCCAATTACAGTCATATATGGGTTTTTCGGTAACACAAAGTGTGGTAAAATGCTTTATCAATTTTCTTGCTAATTTTGTTGTCATTTTTTAGTGACTTTCTGTTTGCTGTTTAATTAAAGTAATACTGCTAATTATTTTGTTTTTGTTCGCAGTTTTGGAAAAACATGAAAAAATTGATCTTTTTCATAAAAGTCACTTGTTATTGTTTTAAAAACATGTTTTCTTAGTTTTTTTTATAAAAAAACTAAAAAAAGGTTTTTACCGTAAAAATCTATTTTCAGTACACTTGATCTTTTACTTTTAATGACAGACTTTAAAGCAACTGCCAACTCAGTCAATAAGAAAATAACACTGCTCATTTTTCTTCTTTCCAATTTTGTCTTGTTCTTATTCCCAATCAAAACTACAGACAGAAATGTGGCCCACTAGGGTAGTCAGGACCCTCCCTCTCGGAGGACCACAACTGACTTTAAACGAGGCTAGGCTAGGCTAAAACTACAGACAGAAATAATATGTCTTTTTTCTGCCGTACAAACAACAACAAAACAAAAGAAAAAAACCAGGAGAAAACGAGTACAGTACTGCGTTTTTTTCGCTCTACTGGTCACATTTGAGTTCTTTTTCTGGTCGTGTTGGCAAAATTTTTAACCTCATTTTTGTTTGCTTGATCTCACAACAGCAACTTTTCTTTTCCCTACGTGTGCGCCTAGCAATGCTTCTTTTTTATATTTTTGTTTTCATCTTTTTTTATTTAGATTCAATCAGACACATTCACAAACAGACAGACAAACAGAGAGGAAGAAAACAAATCTACAAATTCTCACAATCAGTAGACGATTTGCCGTTGCTTCAGTTGCAGTTGCTGCTGCTGCTGCTGCTCTATTATTGATTCGCACAACTCGATAATAAATTATACAATAACACACAGACAGACAGACACTGACACAACAAGAGAGAAAGAAGATAAATAAATAGTAAAGATGGATAAAATTATTATCATTATAAATAAAAGAGAGAAAGAGAAAGAAAGCGAGAGAAAGAGAAACGAGTATCAAAAGCTTCTCTGTACTGCTTTTCAATTTTTTTTCGTAACAGAACTTTCATTTTCCGCTTTTCATTCTATTCAAAAAGTTTGTGTGTGTCTAGGTCTATCTATCTTATTTTCTCTTTCATTTTTTTTGTATGCGATCCTCTCTTCATCTCCCCCATCAATTAACGGCAACAACTAAAGAGCTGTGTGTGTGTTGTGTGTTTCAGAAGCGAAACACTGGCCAAACGGCACTAGCAATTAGTGTCTGACTGTTTTTAGAAGGAATTCTTCTACTCCGGTACTGGTACTTTTTCTCTGTCTGCTGTGATTGTTTATTTTGCCTCCATTTCTCTACTTTTTTCCCCTTGATTATTTGTTTATCTGCTTTTCTCTCTGATTTCTTCTCCTGTTTGGACATCAATCATCCGCATCCTTCTCTCTCTCCTCTCTCTCTCTCTCCCTTCTCATTTGTTTTAACCAGCAGCATTACATCACTTGATTTGTTCTACGCTGTTTTGGTTTTGTCTTTGCCTATTACCGCTAATAACAATAATAAAAAAAATTTTTGTACTCTTGTTTGTGTCAATGTCAGTTAGTGCCAGTCAGTCAGTGTGTGTTTTAGTTTTTAAAAGGCTAACTTTTATCTTTTTTGTTCTTAAAAGGCGAAACAATTAATGTTGACATGTGCAGGCAAAAAAACAAAAATAGATTTGTTGTAAATTAATAGACTGCCGTACTCAATGTTCTAAAAATAAAAAAACTATCAAGTGTGAAAACCATAATTTAGTGAAGAAAAAATTTAAATTGACATTTAGTTGATTTTTTAAAATAATTTTTAGATTTACAAAAAAATTTTTGTTGCTATGATAGTAAAAATAGAAAATAACAAGAAAAAAATCAGAAAATGTCTGCAGGTGTTGTTTCCGCTTCAACATTTACATTTTTCTGCAATGAGTGTTCAGTGCGATATTCACTAAGCATAAATACTGGTCGGTAATCAAAACATTTTTTTTGTTTTTGTTGTTGTTATCATTATCATGCACAAAAGAGGCCAAATAGTGTTTTTGCAATTGCTACAACCTGCTGTGTGCAACCAGCACCAGAGACTGAAAATAAATTAGTCAAGAGACAAAACCTGCATGAATTTGTGACTGGTTTGCCGTTTGGCTGACTGAGCACCACCACCACCACCATCACTGCAAAAATGATTGATAGGGACAATGGACACACGCAAAGAAAAATACCGATGACGTGCGATCAAGCAAACACACCTTTTTTTCCAACTATTTACCTTTCTTCTATTTTCCTTTCAGCTAGGTCGTTAAAGTTGAAAACAGATAAGGTGGTGGTGGTGGACAACCTTTGTATGCATATATATGTGTATTAGATCAGAACCTTAAAATTAAAAAGAAAAAGGAAGGTAAACACACCGCAGCAATGACCTCCAGAGTTGAAACAGGAAAAGAGGAAGGTTAAATGTGACGTTTGCTAGAGTAGTTCTTGTGAAGTATTCACCTACTCATTTGATTTGGAATCTATATTTGGAATCTTTCTACTGGCAAAGTACATCTTTAAATCAGTCGGTTGACTGATAGACTAAAATCAACTTTGAGATGTCCTGTTCTAATTGCCAAACGTCAACATCTCTAAAAGCTGTACCTAAACACAACTTTAGTTCAAGCAGGAGGTTTCACTCACCAACTTCATCAGTCTTCAATTAATTTCTAGAGCGGCTAGAGTACATCAGAATTTACTTAGTATAAGACGATTGCAACAACATCAGCAGCCTTGCTTAATATAACACCGGCAAAGAAAATGAAACTGAAATAATAAAAACAGAACAAAAAAGAAAAATTTTCTCCGCTGCCAATCTGTTAAGCAGTGGAAACAAACGCAGCCAAACTCAACATTTGAATTGTAAATGAAGGTGATGAGAAGATTTTCAGTCGAGTTGATTAAAAAACTGGCATAGTGTGGCCAGTGGGCAACCGAGGTAGCAGCAATGGACATTAGTAGGAAAACTTGGTCAAAGCAATTGAGTGAATTCACGCACACTGCCTTTTTTCATTTATTTAGCATCTTGCGACATTCGGCATTTGAACAACTCTCTCTCTCTCTCTCTCTCTCTCATTTCCATTCACACACATTGAAAATGAATGAAGAAACCAAAGAAATTGTGTGCAAATAAAAAAAGGAGAAAAAAGGAGAAAACCGTATAACTAGAACTGTGCATAGAGAAGGAAAGAAAAAAAGAAACAGTTCAATGCAAAGGCCTGATAATGAATGAAAAAAGAGAAGAAAAGCAACCACACATTTTGACAAAGCGGCGGCTGCGACAGAGAAGAAAAAAAAGAAGCGGAAAAAGCCAAACGCAAAACGTTGTCAATTAGCGACAATAGAACAGCAATAGCTGCAGCAATAGCTCTGGGACTTGTAGTTCTTTTTCTCTTTTTCTCTCTGTGCAAATGTGCAAATGAGAAGCCAACTTTTACACCTCTTTTTCCTTTCACTCTTGCACTCGGAAGTTCAATGAATGGAGACTGAGACTCACAACTGCCCGGCTGCAAATGCAAATAAAGTGTTCCCACTGACCACTACTGCCACAACTAAAATGAAAAACACACACAGACACAAACTTGACAAGTGGGCAAGAAGTGTGAGAACTGTAGTCTGCTTTTCTCTGGGGCGGTGGAACACAGCTGCTGAACTCTGCAAAAAGTAACTGAGCTGTCAAATGAGTCAAAAGAAAGTGTGCGAGTGATAATCAGCGGCAACATCTCCGTTTGTTTTTTGTTTTTTTGCCACTCGTATTTGTTGTTGTTGACATTTGACAATTTTCCTACTTTTTGTTAAAATATTCTCTTACTCTCCAGTTTCATGCACTGTTTAAATACTATCTAAACGCTGTTGCTGCCGCTGCTGTTTTTAACATCGCCAAAGCCTTCCTCACTTTGACGGGACAATCTCATCCACTTTTCCTTTTTCTCTTTTCCCTCTCCTCTTCAACTGCTTCAATATTTGCCTATGTTAATTTGACAGTAGTACACTGAATAGCTGCCACGAACAGAAGCAAGGAGATAAATAGTAAGCTAAAAGTAGTGTGCCAAAATGCAAAAAAAATATTACACAATGCAACTGCTTAGACGGATAGTTTTTTATTTTGATTGTTTTTTATTTCTTTTTATTCCGTTTTCACAATTCTGGAAATCATTGTTTAGTAAAATAAAAAAATTGCAATAAATGCAAATTTTATGTTTTTTGTTCACAAACGCACTCAAAAACTAAAACACATTTAAATTCAGGTGTTTTGCAAGCACTACGTCACTAAAATGTTTTCAAATTTTTTTGAGAGGTTGAAAATAAAGTTAAATCTGTTGACACCTTTCTTGTTTTAAAGGATGTGCTCAGAAATATTCTCTTTCTCATTTTCTGTGCCCATTAAATCTACTAAATGCAAATTTAATAATCACATTTTGTGCCCTTTAGTTTGAAAACATTTCTCTTTTCTCCTCTTTTTTGCACTTACTTTTCCAGACTCGCCAAACACTGCACAATGAAAAGCTCGAAATTTTTCATTGAAGTTCATAGTTTCATTTCCCCTCCTCTTTTTTGAGTAAGAAAAAAATCAGCAAAAGACTACTGCCCTCCAAAAACTATTGAGTTCCATACTGCAGAAAATTTTTTTATTACTTTGGCAGCTGCTGCTGCGGCTTCATCGTTTTATTGAGATGCTGCAGAGTATTTGCTTTATTGCTACAAAATATTTGACTACAACTACTGCTACACACAGTCAGTTTATTTGATTTGACTGTCCTATTGTAGACTTGTCTCCGTCTATCGGCTGTTTTTTTTTGTTTGCAAGTGAGAGAATATTGTCGTGCTTTTTCTTACACTTTCTCAATTTTCCCTTTCTAGCAAGTTAATTTCATTTCAACTCTGTTTAGCTTTTTTTGCTTTCTCCCCTTTTTATCGTCGTTTGATGTCCGCTTTCAGAAGATTCAAAGATGCAGAAGGCGATTTGTTTGTTTTGATAGACCAGCAACTGCACTAGAACGATGAGGGCGACAATGGCGGTTGACTTTCCTGCAGTGCATATTTTTGCTGTTGTTGCAGCTATTCTGTTTGATTTATAAAATTTTTATGTGTTTTATGATTTTTATAGTTTTTTGGTTGTTTTGTATTTTACTGAAACTTATTGATTGACAAAAATATATAGCAACTTTTTTTAAAAATATTTTTTACATTCACAACAGCAACAGTTTATTTTTGCATTAAAAATATTTAGCTTTTTGTCTACTTTTTCCAATTTAAAACAGTTTAATTACCAGAGCAGTAGCAGATAAAAACAAACGTCATCCGCTTACCTACTACTTTGCTCCAGTCAACAATTAAAACAATTGTAAAACAGTTAAAAACCGACGCTGAGCGTCCTGCGAATAAACAACAAACAAACAAACAAACAAAATTTAGCTTAACTTCTTTTTATGCAGCAGTACTAATTACTGTTTACCACCAACTTCAGCAGCAGCTAAAATGGTGACCACAAGCGCACTTCAACAACGACTTTCTAATTTTAACCTAAAACAAAACAAAAAAGCAAAACTTCTACTCACCCAACTGGCAGTCAGGTACTCACAGCCCTCGATGACCTGTTCATTCCAGATGAAGCGAACGGTGAGAAAGTCCCGATCCACAAAACGGGTCGACTGGTGCAGGGCGGCCACCAGAAAGACCGCCGCCATCGCCTTGATCACCCGCGGCACGGTGCACCAGCTGCGAGCCAGGCTGAAGTGGCACACGTAGACGTACCTGCCAAAAAAAAATTGCCCATTATCAACCACTTATCAACCACTTATCAACAACTTATCAATTCGTACAACACTAGCAAATCAGAGGTACCTTTGTCCGGCAAGGAGCAGCGTCAGCCAGATGGAGTAGGTGTGAAAGAGCGCGGGGAGCACCTCGTACATGACGTGAAAGAGGTAGCAGGTGCGCGGCGGGTAGAGCGAGTTGGCCGGGCTGCGGTGGTTGCCCAGCGTGTACAGGTAGAAGTACCAGGGGGCGGGCGAGAGGAGGGTGAGCAGGTCGGCGATGGCCATCGCCAGCAGCACCAGATTGGTCGGTGTGCGCATGTGCGCCTGGCTGAGGACCAGTACGATGAGGAGGTTGGTGATGAGCGTGGCCACGAGGAGAAATGGGAGGACGTAGCCGAAGAGGGCCACGCCCAGGTCCTCCGGGACGTCGCGGCTGATGTTCAGCAGGAAGGTGATGTTGTACCTGTGGGGGGGGGGGGGCAATGTAGTAATAAAAAAAGAGGTTTTTTAACCAAATAAAAAAAATAAAAGTTTTCCAAGTCAAGCAAATTGACAAGTTATGCCAACTATTTTAACTGATTTTTTCTTTTTGTTGACTTTAGTAACTTGTAACTCTTCCTTTGGGGTTTGTTAATTTAGTAAAGTATTTTTTTCCTTAAAGTTTTACTTGCAATCTTTTGCTTTTGCACAGTAATATAACTTTTTTCTTCAGCATGAGGAGCATTCCAAATACTGGTTTTTCTTTTTTTGCAACATTCTGCTGGCGGTAATAATAGCAAAGACGTAAACGGTACAGTTACCAGCAACAACAGCAGCAACAGCAGAAAATAACATTATCATTATCATCATCATCATCTTTTTTCATCATCAAATATGGCTGGCGACGCATACACACAGTTACAGAGTCAACCAGCAAGTCGTGCTACCGATCTTTTCTATTCCCTTTCCGCCAATTTTTTGTTGTTGTTTTTGTTGTTGCTGTTTTTTTAGTGCCCTTACACTCACTATCTAACTGACTGACTGACTCCTACTTTTTTTCCAAGTTGACAAATTACTGTTCAGCTGTTCAGCTGAGCGTGGGATAAAAGTATGTGCTGCTGTAATTTTACTGCTATCATTGCAACCACAATCAACTGAATTAGAAAATCTGTCACTGAGAGGTCACGGAGTTAGTGGTAGTGTGAATCACAGTACTATCATCCTGAAATGCCTCCCATCTATGGAAATAATAAACAGCTAAAAACAAAAGCATTTTTAGAATTGAAAACAAAACTGCTCTATGAAATAAAAAATAAATATGTTTTTTACTTTTTTTACTTTTCTCCCGTCCTCAAAAATCAACTGCAACATTTTTGACAGTTTTTGAAATTTTCAATCGCCTCCTTTTTTATGACCTCTCCCGTTTTTGCGCTTCAATAAATATACTCATTTTTAGTGTAAGTGCACGGTTTTCATTTGTAGTGTACCACTCATTTTGTACACACAAAAACTGTAATAGTGGCAGTGGTTTTAGATTTCATTGATATTTTTGGAGTAAACTAAAAGAAAAAAATGTCTTTTTTTGTCTAACTAGCGGAAAAAATGTTCTTGCCCCCTCTGCCCCTCTTCTTGTTTAATACAACCATTAATAATCAGATTATTATTACAAAACTACTCTACCTAGACTTACTACTGAAAAAAATGTTAAAAAACAGAACTTTTTTCATTTCTACTTTTTTGACTTTTTCTTTTTTGTACAGGTCTCATGTTAGTAAAAAGAACAAAATTGTTGCTTTTTGTTGTTTTTTCTGTTCAACTGTCCCTAGTTTGCTTTGCTTCTTCTTAATGACTAACTTTCAAATTAATTACACAATTATTCATATTTTTTCCTGGTTACTGAATTTTGCAATTTTCTTATATTACTGCTCATATTTATAATTTCTCCGTTTAGCAAAAAAGCTATTAATTTAACATTTTTCCTACTAACAGCAACTTAACAGCTAAAAACACAACCAAACGGTGATAGCTTTTCAATTTATCAAAACATTTCAATTTTAATTTTTTCTTCTTTCTTTTCTCTTCTCAAAACTCAGACCAACTAAAAAAATCAGCATATCAATTACAAAATAAAAAAAGTAAAGGTAAACTGCTGTTGTTGTTGTTGTTTAGAACACCAATCAGGTTTTTCATTCTAATTAACAATTTTACGGAAAAAAACGTGTAAACTTTACAACTATTTTTGTTGCAAACATTTTTGTTCTCAACAAATCATAAAGTTTTAAAAACGCAATGAGTTTATATTTGGCTACAGATGTAGCAGCACACAGGAGAATAAAACTTGGTGGCGGCTAAGATCGACGTCTGAAAAATAGAGAGTTTTTTAAAGCTCAATCACAACAGAAAAAAAAGAAAGTAATCTTGTGTTCTAGTCTCTGCTTTGTGCGACTTTCAGATGGGAATTAATTAAAATGGTAAAAAGAGAAGGAGGATAAAGTAAGTGGAGAAAAGCGGAGGCCAATCTATTGCCAATAGAATTGAGAGCATCAAGGAGTGGAGGGAATTCTCTCTCTCTCTCTCTCTCTCTCTCCTCTCTCTCCTCTCTTCTGTCAGGCTAACCAACTAGGCCCAGGCTATCATTCATCTCATTAGTGTTCTTTTGAGCTTGTATCTTCTGTATTCTCTGTCTGTACGAAACAGTTGCTCCATTATAACTGCCCACCAGAGTTCAAGATTGTTTATGCACTACTGTTTAAGATCCGGTTTGAACCGACACTTTAGTAGAAAGAGGAGTAAGAGGTAAAAAACGGAAAAGCTTTTTTGCTGAAAACACCAAGTTTCGCAAAATACCAAACTGCAAGTGTGCTGCACCTGCAAAAAGTCTCCAGTGTCAGCAGGAGCAAATCCTGCTCGACATCAATTGAAAGATTTAGACAACAAAAAAACTAAAAACAAGAAACAATGAGCTGTCTTTTTCTTTAGTTCAAAATGAAAAATCTATTTTTGTCTACAATTACGACCATCACCACCACTACTACTAATACTACAACCAAATTTATAAAAAAAAATTTTCTATTTTTTTTCTTTGGCTCTCCTAGCAACAGCTTTGATCGCGCACACTTTTTTATCACACCAAACCTAACGAAAAAAACGGCAAAAACGAACAAAAAGAATTTCTTTTTGTTCAAGCAGTGAGGGAAGAGCTCTCACCAACGCATTGAAGAGCGGCAAATGAAAATGAAAAAGCACTCAAATGAAAAGTAAAACTAAATAATAATAATAAAAAAAACCCTTCTTACCAGTGAGGAAGCGTCAAGTTGCCATTGGCAGCTGATGCTGCTGCTGCTGCTGTTGCTGCTGTTTCCACCACCACCAGCGAATCGCCGATAAAGACCGGTCTCGAGGCGACCACCTGCTTCGAGGACCACTGTACGGCGTCGTAGGGCGACGAGTGGTGGTGGTCGCTGGTGGTGAAGTTTAACGGTCGTGGCAACTGCGAGGGTGACAGCTGCTGCTGAAGAGACTGCTGATAAGCTGGAGAAGAGCTTCTGAAGTGGTTTTGGTGAACCGAACTAGAGTGATTGACCTGTGGGTGGCTAGTTGTGGTAGTTGTGGCGGAAAATGAAGCGGAGTTGGGTGATGAAAAAGAAGGCATTGAAGAAGAAAAGGAGGAGGAGGAGGAGGAGGAGGAGGAGGGGGGGAGGAAGGAGGAGGAGGAGGTGGTGGTGGTGAAGGTCGTTAAAGAGGAGTGGTTGGGGTGGACACCCTGTAGTAGTGGTAGTAAGCTGCTGGTTGAATAGGAGGATGGGTATGGGAGAAGGGATGATGATGATGATGATGATGATGATGAGATAGTGCTCGCCGCAGTCGTGTCAGAGATTGTGAAGAGGAGTACAACACTGAAGATGATGAGCATTGTGGACAGTCGCTTGAATTGATGATCACACCGGCAGCGAAGGTGATGATGGTAGTGGCAAAGGTGATGATGACTGTTGATGCGTCGGTGACCGTCAACATCTCGATCGGTGTCTGTCATCAAGTATTCGAACATGGTGAGTGAAAAGATGAGGCAGGCAGGCAGGCAGGCAGGCAGGCAGGCAGTAGGAGCACTGAAAACAGGATCAAACCTCCCCCAATTTGTTCGAAGATAGCAAAAGAGATAGCCAAAGGAGCCAATTTATTTAGTCAAAAAGAATGTATTACAGCAAAGTGTGGTTGCTGCTGGCACACTGGCAACCAGTTTGCGCGCCTGACAGATTCAAACTGACGCCGCAGTCGCCGGATTCTCTCCCTATGATTCCGCACCCGAGAGAGCAAGAAAAGCATTGAATAGAAAAAGTCTCTCTTCCTCTCCAATTCTCTCTCTCTCTCTCTTCTCTCTCTCCCCCACCAAAGGAATCGGGTGACATGCGCCAATCGTCAGAGAAAAGCGGGCTAGAGACATTCCCATCGAATCGATTGGACCATTGCTGCCGACTATTGCACCCACCTTGCTTTAATATTATTAATAAGCCATATATCCTCTTTTATTCTGAAAAAGATGGAAAAACTTCCGCCATCATCACTTAAAGTGCATCCGTTCAGGTACTACTAATTTATAGTAGGTACTCTTCCTTTTGTTTTTTTGCTTCTTTTTAAAATGCAAGATTTCAAAACTGCAAGTGCTTTTATAAACTGCTTTTAAAAACAGCAACAAATCTTTCTTTTTCGTTCTTCTAAAAAGAAATTCTTTTTTCTTTTTTTTCTCTCTCTTTCTCTCTCTTTCTCTTTTTTTCAGTATAGGAACTAGCAAATAAATTAATTTGCATACTTTTTTTATCCTCTTGGAACTCTGATAAACAACTTTTTAGCCCTCACTTTTTAGTCAGTTTTTTCCTGCACTGTGTGTTTTCAGTGCCGGCAACTTTTAGTTTAAGTTTTCATATTTGTAGTTGTTAGTTTCTAACTTGGTTCTTCTTCGATGTGCGCTAATATTCAAAATATGCCAACATCAAATCAAAAAAACTGGCAACAGCAACAAATCAGCAGGCAGCAAATATTCCACAACTTGATTTAAATTTTAAATTATCTTTCCTGCCACCACCACTACGACTACTTTTTCATGCACATGTTGTTTGTTTGTTTTCTTTTTAAAATTTAGTTTGATTTTTCTTTTTTGAACTTTCTTCAGTGATTACCTACACGGCCACTATCACCAGCACAACCATCATTTCAATCAGTACTTGAGCACTCTAGGCTAAATTAAATTAATTGGGCTAGTGGAAATTTTGTTTATTTGAAGTAGTAACATTTTCAACCAATCATTCCGGAAAAGGAGCAGAGAGAACAGAAAGAGAGAGAGAGAGAGAGAGAGAGAAGACATTTTGAAGACACATACACACACACACGGTGGCAAATTGATTTACCGTGTGCGAACGATGTGTTGAATTTCATCTGTTTTGATTTAATTTTTTGAGCTTTGCTTGTTTTAAAAAAAAGCATTCCTTTGATTTTCTTTTTGCTCAACTTTTTTTTGTTACATTTTTTACTGCAACGGAGCAGCAAATATAAAATGCTCAGTAAATAAAGTTTTTAAAGTGGAAAAATGTTGGTAGACAAAAATGGCAGCTGAAAACGTGAACAGACAATTAAACGAGCAGCGGGAGTTTTGCGCTCAGTTGTACGACAAAATCTACCGTTGCTGTTGCTGCTGTACAGCAAATAAATAAAACTCAATCAACTGTACGGCTGAAAAAAATGAAAAAAAGAATTTAAATAGACAGCAACAAATAAACAAACAAAAGAAAAACAGCAAAATCAAATAAAAAGCTCCGCTTCTACTTCAATTCAGTCTGGATGAAACTAATTAATATTGATGATGATGATGATGATGATGCTATTTTGCTATTGCTATTGCAATATTCACAACTGTATTTTTGCCTTTTAAAAGCTATTTCACGGCGGTGATGGTGGTGGTTTCAATAAAATAAAACATTGCAATTTAAAAGTGCATCCGCACAAAAAGGGGAATGAATACTCTGCAACAACTGTAGGATAAATAAAATGAAACCATTCTATGGCTTCATCATCTTTCAATCGCCTTGCTCAAGCTCACAGTTAATTGCAACAACTGCCAAGCACTGAAAAGCTCCAAAAAACATCACCCGAACAATCCAGAACAAGGCCAAATTGCTACCGAAATTGACTTTTTCTCACCGATAGCAGAAACATTGGCAGGGAAAAGAAGAACCAAACAGAGAAAATTGTTTCAAATTATTTTCTCACTCTTCTTCCGATGAAAAACCACAGAGAACTAGAAAACAATTAAATAGAACGGCTAAATGGCAAAATTCTTCCTGTTCTTCTTCTTCTTCTTCTTCTCTCTTTTGGTGATTCTGGAACATCTCCACTAAATTTTGCTGCATCTGTTAAGGCTCCACAGTTTTCAATTTATCTGCTCATAGTTTCACGCTTCAATGGCTGCAAATGCTGCTGCTGCAACACTGTCTGGAAAAAAAATTCTAGTGAATGGCAATCAGAAAGAGAAAAAAACTGCTGTACCCCATTTTCCACTTTAACACCTCTGCACTTTTTTTTGCTTTACACTTTCTTTCTCTCTTTTTTTATCATTGCAAAGAAAGTGCCAAAAAATCCGGCGCATTTTCGCCTTCTTTTATCTACCATTCGGTTATTATATATGTGTGCCCCGTGTGCTCACCTGCATTATTAAACACCAACTGTTGTTGTTGTTGTCTCATCGTCATCGTCGTTGTCATCGTTGGATGAATGGCATGAAATAGGTTAACATAATCGTCTCTTCATGTTTTGTGATTATCATTAGGTATGCAGGGGCTGGTAGTGATGGCGGTAATCAAGTGAAAAAAAAATTGGCAAAAAAAATATACTGATACTTGCAACTACCTGCGCCAGTTAAAGTTATGGTCTACTGTTGCATTAATCTAAATTATTATTAATGCACGACCACAAAAACTGATGAAAAGAAAAAAAGTTTTTAATTTACAAAAAAAATATCATTATTTGGGGAAAAATCTAAAAATGTTGCTGTTTGATTTTTCAGCAGAAGTATTTTCCTTCTTTTATTTTATTGCTTTTTACTTCTATTTACCTGCTAGCGCGTTTTGATTATTAAAAAATAAACAATAGCAAAAAATGGTGCCCAAACAAAATGCGATTAGCTCAGACTACCGTGAATTAAATTGATGATGCTAAAAGTAGAAGGGAAAAAAGCTGAAGGAAAAGATTTAATAACAGAAAATGTGATGTGATGTGGAAAGATTAGACAGTGTATACATATTTTGACTATTCTACACCTGAGTTACTTCTACAACCAGCAGCAAAAAAGATATAAAGAACTTGCTTTCTTAGAAAAGGGCATAAGGAAGACACATAAAAAGAGCAAAGAGATTATCAATTCGAGATGTGCTTCAACGTCGACGACAATCCGATTTTCGTCCCATCTTTTTTTCCTTCAACTAATGGACAAAGCGAACAACTCCAACCATTTTTTCTTGTTTACACAAGAGAAAGTTTATCGCAAAGGTAAAGGCAAAATGAAAAAAAAGAAACTCGCTATGCTGGCCAGTGCTTGACAAAAGCAAATCCAAAAGTCAGCAGTGTGTCATAAAAAAACAATTGCTAAAAAATTAGAAAGAACCCGTGTTGATACTTCGGATTTCCGAACATTGCTGTTTCAATATTTAATAAAAAAAATGGTGAAAATATTAAAAAAAATTGCCTGAAAAGAGAGATTAGAGAGAAAAGAAGGCAACAGCAGCTGCAGCAGCAGCTAAACAAGTTCAAGACCAGTACTTGAAACGCTGGCAAAGGTAATGCCAACGAAAGAAAAGCAAAAACAGCAAAAATCATTCCCCTGCTGCTCTCTCTCTCTCTCTCTCTCTCTCTCCCTCCTTGAGTGCCCTTCAACTACTAATAACCAAAGAGGAGAAAAACGGGACAAATAAAATAATACTACACAGCTGCTGAACATCTTTCCCTCTAGGTAGGTGGTCAGCAGTGCTGGTATTCACATTCAGGTAGCTGTGGATGTAGCAGTAGCCGTTCGGGTGATTAATGGGCCACGGCAGCAGAGCAGCAGAAGCAGCAGTACAGTAGCTCTAAATAACGACAAATACAGTACATGTAAGCAGACAAAGAAGAGAGAGAGAGAGAGAGAGAGAGGGGAGAGAGAGAGGGAGCAAATTGGGTGAGATAAATCAGAGCACCTACACACACACACACACACACACACACTTATACAAAAGCCTACAGCTAAGTGTACAAACTGTATGGTACAATCTGTGTGTACTACGTTTGATCAGCAGCAGCAGCAGCAGTCTGAACGCCAACAGCAAAAATAGACAAGAAAACCAGAAAGGAAAAAATTTGCTACACAAGAGAAGAGAGAGAGAGAGAGAGAGAGAGAGAGAGAGAGAGAGAGAGAGAGAGAGAGGACACACACACTTGAAAGGGAAAAAGCTAGCTGGCCAACACTTCGCCTTCAGCGACTAATTGGCACCTTCGCTTCAAGTGTCGCTGCTTGTTTGCACTGATTACCCCATGACCAGTGCTCCAACTCAGCGCTACTCTTTTCTTTTTTCTTTTCCCTTTCTTTCTTTCCTTCCTTGGGAGACTGGTCAATTGCGGCTGGATTTCCTTTCTCCTGAACAGACTTCGGCTTCTTCCTCTTAATTGCATTTATTCTCCCTCTTGCGCTTGATTGGCAGGGGGTCAAATGAGCAGTGGTGGTGGTGGTGGTGGTGGTGGTCAGAGCAAGTGAGGAAATTCAATTTTGACACCATTTTTTTTTTGAAAACTACTGATCACCAGTAGAGGCAAACTACTGAAGTGGCGCGGGGTCAAATTGAATTAGGCTAGAGTTTGTAGACTTGAAAGCACGCGAGATCAGCTCACAAGGATAAATGTTCGCCTCTCTTCCGCTGGCAATTAGGCGATGACTAGTAGAGCCTACCTCATTTCATTTCATTTAGAAGCAGCAGCAGCAGCAGCACACCACCACCATTAAAAACCACATGACCTCAGCTCAGTGTTTGCTTTGGCCAGCTTCACGGTACTTTAGATAATGCGGCAATGCGGAGACACTGAAAACAGATACGAAATACAAGTTCTAAGCGTGAAATTCTATCTATATTCTCTTTTTGTACAAGAGCGGCGCCTCGGCCAGCAAACAATGGAGCACAATTTGTTTCTCTCTTCTCAGCCTTCCCGTCAGCCACTGTGGGCTTACTACTGCTTGACTATCGCCGCATTCACTAACTACCTTCCTCTTCTAGGCGGAGTTCTCCCAGAACTCCTTGCGAATGACGCGCATCGGCTGGTCGCGCCGGCGCCGTGGCCACTCAAAGTACCGGTTCTCCTCCTCCCAGGGCCCGGTGGAGACGTGGCCCGGTGGGCGTGGCAGCAGGCGGGCCGCCTGCGCCTGCGCCACCAGGCCCTTCACCTTGGCGTGCGAGCGGTGGCAGAGGCCGGTCACCTCGCGGCGCATCAGCGTCCCCTCCGACTCGATGAACTGCTGGAGGATGAGCACGTCCTGGTGGTGGGAGAGATTAAAGATATGGCACTATTAGAAATATCCAACTCCAAAGAATAAGTCTTTAGAGGATAGGGTATTTACCGAGTAGCTCAGGCGGCGAAGATTAAGTCGACAGAGTGGACAGACGTTGCAGTGTTGATGATGTTTAGCTGATTGATCAGTGGTGGTGGTGGTCGTCGTCGTCGTCGCTTCCTGAGGCACAAGGTAAGCCTTGCGCTCTGACTCGACGGCCACCGCCTCCACGGTGATCCGGTCGCCGTCCTCGTGGACTTTCACTAAAAAGGATAGAAAAAATTCGGGTTAGAATCAGAAATGGAAAAGTAGAAAGTAGCTAGGCAGTTACGTTCTTTGACGAGCCGTACGGCGCTGGTCGCCACTGGCCGGCGAAGCGACTGGCCGAAAAGCTGCTGCTGAAGAGCCACTGTTGCTGCTGCTGCTGCTCGCCTCGAGCTGGCCGCTAGAGCCCGTAATGATAGCATCACCGGTTCTTCTTTTTCAGTGAGGACTTCGAAGTTGGTGGTAGAGAGAAGATAATCGGGTAAAAAGTGTGCCAGCAAAAATGCCGAAAAAAATCAAAACATGTGAGGCAGGGCGGCCAAAAGCACAGGAGCGGTAGCGGCGCGCGTGTGTTTTGATGGAGTCACAGTAGCCGCCGCCGATGCCGCAGCAGCTGTACAACTTTTTTTTCATTTTCTTATTTTGTACGACAGCAACTTCTTCGGCTTCAAGGGCAGCAGCAGCAACAGCTGATAAGGAGATGTTGTCGAAGTACACGATACTCTGGAGGAGGGGGAGGAGGTGGTGTCCCCAACGATGGCAGTCTTCAGGCAGTCTAGTGCCTGTCTGCACAAGCTGCGGTGGCCGCCCGCCAAGCAACGCTCGGCCACTCTCGAGTTTGAGGCCAGTCTCGGCTTCGAAAAGCGCCCAAGAAGAAGCTTCAACTTCTACTTCAGTCTTCGAACCGGTGATCGGCCTGGAGGTGCACGCCCAGCTCTCCACCGCCTCGAAGCTCTTCTCCTCGGCCTCCGCTCTGGACCTCTTCACCGCCCGGCCGAACAGCCGCGTCGCCGCCTTCGACCTGTCGCTGCCCGGGACGTTGCCGGTTCTAAATCGTTCGGCGGTCATTGCCGCCATCCGCACCGCCCTCACGCTGGACTGCACGGTGGCCCGGCGGAGCTCCTTCGACCGGAAGCACTACTTCTACGGGGACATGCCCAACGGCTACCAGATCACGCAGCAGCGGGCGCCGATAGCGCGCGATGGCTTGCTGGAGTTTATCGTCTACGACGAGTACAACGATCACCTCCTCTTCAACAGCAACCCTTCGGCAGCTCAACTAAAAAGCCGCCAGCACCTTCTTCTTCCCTACCTCAAGCGCTGTCAGCTGAAGCAGCTGCAGCTGGAGCAGGACTCGGGCAAGTCGCTGGCCGATGATGATGAAGAAGATGGTGAGGAGGGTGATGAGGGTGAAACTGTCCTTTAAAAAGCAGCGGTACCCGAAAGCAACGCCTGATCGACCTCAACCGAGCTGGCGTCCCCCTGCTGGAGTTCGTCTTCGAGCCGCAGCTCACCTCCTCCCTCGAGGCGGCCTCCTGGTTCGAGAGCTGATCCTCCGTCTGCAAGCGATCGACGTCTGCAGCTGCCGCCTGGCCGAGGGCGCCCTTCGGGTGGACGCCAACGTCAGCATCCGCCCAAGGGGCGGATCACCCACACTTGGCACTCGAACCGAGATCAAGAACCTCAACTCGTTGCGCTTCCTTCGCGAGGCCATCGACTACGAGATTGGGCGGCAGGCGGAGCTGATCACGGCGGGAGGGGAAGTCACCAACGAGACGCTCGGCTTTGACTTTCGCAGCCGGCGGACGTATCCGATGCGCGACAAGGAGATTGTCCAGGACTACCGCTTCATGCCGGAGCCCAATCTGCCGCCGGTGTTGCTGCGAAATTCAGCTGAAGATAGAGATCAAGGTGATAAAGACCTGCTGGACATTGCCGCCATCGCCGACGAGCTTACCTCCTCCTCCTCCTCCTCCTCCTCCTCCTCCTCCTCCCTCCTCCTCCTCTTCAAACTCCCTACCTCAGCAAGTACGAGCCCAGCTTCAGCGACCCGAGTACGACCTCTCGCTGCGAGAGGTCTTCTTCCTCACCGGCGACGCCGAACTTCGGCGCCTCTTTCTGGGCGTCTTTGAGGCTATCTCCTCCTCCTCTTCTTCTTCCTCAAAAAGCATCACCGGTCGACAGATTTTCGCCTTTCTCCACCAGCTCACCACACCGCCGGCCACCTTTGTCGACCCCGAGCGCCACTGGCAGTACAGCGTGGAGGTGGCCGAGCTGGGGCAGGCCATCAGCACTGGCCACCTCGCCGAGCTGATGGGCCTCCTCTTTGGTGGGCGCATCTCCGAGCCAACTGCCTACCAGATACTGAAGAGCGGCTATCTTCAGCAAAAAGAAACTTCTTCTACGACTCCTTCGGAGATTGCCCACCACCACGGCTGGTGGCTGGTGGTGGACGAGGCGGAGATTGAGGCGGCCTGTCGGCAGGTGGCCGCCTCGTTGCCGAAGATTGCCGCCAAGTTTGCCCGCAGCGGCGTCCGCCGGCCCAGGTCGATGCTGGTGCAGCGGGCGACGGAGGCGCTCCGGGGGCGGGTCAATGAGGCGCAGCTGTGGCCGGTCTTTGAGCGCATTCTCAGGGCAGGAGGAGAGAGAGGAGGAGGAGGAGGAGGAGGAGGTGAAGGAGGTGGTGATAAGAAGACGAAGAAGTGATCATGAAGTGCTGAGGTAAGTAGGTTTTGTTCTATAATAAAAGGCTTTTGACTTCATTTTAACTTCTTTCTTTTTTTCATCTCTCGACACTTTCAGTACATCATGACCACCACAGATCGTGTGGTCAGTGACCTTCCTTCCTTCCTTCCTTCCTTCCTTTAGTAATTCACTGTCTGTGCCTAGCTTGTTTTGTCTATGAATGAATAGTAATCTAGTCTAGTCTGGCTGTCAGCGTCGTCGTCATGATCACACGATTAAACTTCAATCTCCAACCTCTCACAACTGTACACACACACACTGGCTCATTTCCAATGCTAATGCAGTCCACGCCACATTGCACTGCTCATCTTTCTGCGGGCTAAAAGTCTGTTTTCTGCAGGCGGGGAAAGCAGATGTTGACATTTGTTTCTGTCAGTCTTATGATTAGTAGTATTTAATAAAAAAAAGCGCTCAGCCAACTCCTCTGGTCACCCTTTGGTCATCAACGTGGAGAAGAACAAATGGCTACCACCACTACCACCACCGTCTCTCTCAGCACTCAACTCCTAACGGTGGCCATCATCTCCCTCCAGCGGCAGCTCTACCACAACCGCGGCCTGGACCTGGGCACCGGGCAGCCGCCCCTTCCGCAGACCGCCTACGACTTTGTGGTGGTCGGCGGCGGGACGGCCGGCTCCATCGTGGCCGGGCGGCTCTCGGAAACCGGCCACCAGCGTGCTGCTGATCGAGGCGGGCGGCCCGATGACCGTCACCAGCGACATCGTGCCCACCCTCTACAGCTTCAACTACGACTGGGGCTACCGGACGGTGCCGCAGGCGAATGCCGGTCAGTTTTCCCATCTTTTGCTTTTCTCCTACAAATCTTGATTCTAAAAGTACGGTTAATAATTTGTCCCCCTTTTGTCCGCAGCCTTTGGCAAGCGGAACCGCCAGGTGCCGGTCGTCCGCGGCCGCGTCCTCGGCGGCTCCCACACCGTCAACTACGTCGGCTACACGCGCGGAAACGCCCGCGACTACGACCGCTGGGCGTCCACTTATGGAGCCGGGCCCGACTGGGCCTTCGACGCGCTCCTTCCCTACTTCCTGCGGACGGAAAATAACACCGACCCGGCGGTGGTCGCCGCCCGACCGGACCTCCACTCCACCCGAGGGCCGCTGGAGGTGAGCACCGCACCGAATCAGGAGCCCATTCTCAGCAAGTGGGTGGAGGCGGCGGAGGCGGTCGGCTGGCCGAAGCTCGACCTTAGCGACGCCCGCAACCAGTCCTACGGGTCGTCGGTCCTCCAGACGACCCAGTCGGCCACCAACTGGACCCGACAGACGACCGCCTCTGCTTTTATTGAAGTGAACATTGGCCGGCCTAACCTGCACGTCCTCTTGAACTCCCAAGTGACTCGGATTCTCTTTGACAGCAACTCCTCAACTCCCACGGCCACCGGCGTCGAATACTTTCGCGCCTCAGACGGCACTACCCAGCGAGTGGCCGCCAATCGAGAGGTGATCCTCTGCGGTGGATCGATCAACTCGCCCCAGCTGCTGATGCTCTCGGGAATCGGCCCTCGGGATCATTTGCAGTCAGTGGGCGTCACGCCGCTGGTGAACCTGCCCGTCGGCGACCGCCTCTACGAGCACCTGTCCATCAACTTCGACTACCTGGCCACCAATCGGTCGCTGATTCCCACCGAGGGCGACCTGGCCAATCAGCTGACGGTGGAGACCTCTATCAGTTCTTCACCCGGGCGACCGGGCAGCTGGCCGGGCTGCCCTTCGCCGAGACGTACATCGCCACGGGAATCAACGGGAGAACGGGCGTGGCCCGACGTGAACGTCTACGTGCTCATTAGTCAAATTAGTAAGTGTTTGTGCTCTTTTTTATTTTAGCCCTTTTTTTCTAATGAACTTCTTCTTTTTTTTCCTTGACACAGACACCGCCAACGTCCTCGACAACTACGACGTCAGTCGGCGCGAGGAGTGGCGCACCTACCTGCAGCAGTTTGAGGCCGACCCGCGCCACTTTTGGATGCCCTACTGCCTCTTTCGACCCGCTTCCCATGGAACCGTCCGCCTTGCCTCTGCCGACCCGCTCCAGGCGCCACTGATCGACCCCGCCTACCTGAGCAACCGCCAAGACCTGGCGGCCATCGTGCAGGGCATTAGCACTGGCATGAAGATTGCCGAGTCCCCGTATATGGCCCCGTACCTGCAGTACTCGGCGCTGCCCGTGCCCGGCTGCGCCTTTTGCGCCGATAAGCGCCCCCTGAGCCGCTGTCTGAGCTACCTCGCCTGTGTCGTGCAGACGGACACCTACACCACCTTCCACCCGGTGGGCGGCTGTGCCATGGGCAACGATTCGAGTCAGGCGGTGGTCGATGGGCGGCTGAGGGTCTTCGGGACGCGACGGCTGCGGGTGATTGACGCCTCGGTGATGCCGGTGATACCTAATGCAAACACCAACGCCCCCACGATGGCCATCGCCGAGAGGGGCGTCCAGCTGGTCAGGGATGACTGGCGGATTTAGAGGAAAGGAAAGGGACGGTGTGTTTTATTTTTAAAAAGCTTTGAAAAAGTTGCTCATTTTTGTTGTGTTTGGTGAAAAATTGATTTGTAAAGTTTTTTTTTGTGAAATTTTGCAAAACAACGAAATTAAGTTCTTAAAAGTAAAAGAAGCTTGTTAATGTTACTTTTTTTTCTCGATTGATTGATTGAGCAGAGCGTGGATTTGCCTTAAGAATAGATACTATTTTAAGCTTTGACACATTTTCATTTTAAAGTTTAAAATGCGTTGTTGTTGAAAACTTTGCACAATAACAATTTTTGTTTGTATTGCAAATCAATAAAGATTGTGATTACAAAAACTTTAATTTTTAAAAAAATAAAAATACTTAAAAAGGTCTGTTTTAGGTTTAAAAATTAAGAAACTTGTATGTTTCAGTTTTTTTTAAAACTCAAATTACTGGGCAAGTTTAGGACAACACCTGGAAGTTAATTGTGTGTTTTCAAAAGTTTGTAAAAATTGTAAAACTAAAACCGGTAGTAATTTTAACTACATATTCATTGTTTGCTTTTTAATACTAGCTCAATATTGAGATTTACTAGTTTAAAAAAAATTATTGCAAAATTAACTTTTTTACTATTTTTTTAAGTGACTTGTGTAATTATTAAATAGGTTAACAAATAGTTTTAATTTATTTAAAAAAGACTATTTCAAATAGCTTTAAAAGTTTAAGCGACAAAACTACTTATTTACTTGGTTTTGTATTTTTTTTCTTGCAAACAACTAAAATACAATTTTTTTTGTTATTGATACACGATGAATCTCATTAATTGTTTAGCCCAAGTGGTGGCCAATCACTTTCGCTTCCTCGTCTACTACCTTAATCCGGTGGTCACCGAGCGCAGCAGTAAATACCAACAACAGAGCGACAGAGCGCTGACAAAACATGTTTAGGTTACCTTTCAAACGGCTGCAACTCAACGCCGCCCTCAAAACGCGCCCTTGAGTTTCTCCTTCCCATCACCGCAATGGTCGCCTCCTTTCTCTACGGCACCCTGTACATGGTCTACGCTGATGAGGGTGGTCACTTCAGCTGGGAGGCAATGAAAGTCAGCCCGGTGATGATGTACCACCAGGTTCTGCCTCGTCTCACCTGGCCCCAGCTCGACGGGGTGGTCATTTCCGCCAACTGTACAGTGGTGGCCATTTTCGGTGCATTTCTGGCGAAGAGGGCCGGCTTCACCGCTGGCCGGTACTGGGTGGTGAACTTCGAAAGGCGAAGAGGCGAAGAGAACCGGAAGGACCACAGGGACAAACGGGTGGAAGTGTACATTAATACAACAAGTAAAACGGGAGAGGGGGGGGGAACTATTTTTGCAACCAGGATTAATTTAACTTTGCATAACATTGTTACTGTAGAGCTGCCAGCTTCCGTTTCCGGGTCTGTAGTGAAGAATCATGCGTTGGCCAACAGGTTGCTAAGTTTTTCATTGACATTTACCTTTCTTTTGGCAATGACCTTCTTCTACGTACACATCTTCTTTATTAGCCCAATCAATTACAAATTTTCATTAAACAACGTTTTCATGTGGTTGGTTGCACTGCCACTAAATATTTTTTACATGAATTATGGTAATTTTGTTTTTATTTTGTTTTATTTTATATTCAACTAATTTTGAATTTTAGGACTTTTTGGTGTGTCTATTTTTGTTATTATTTCTAGTCAAATTGTGAACATCAGACAAAAAAAGTTACTTAATAGTTTGACTTATTTAAACGATTACTTACAAACAAATAATCAACAATTTAAATCTCAATTTCAAGCGTTATCTCTTTGGAATGACTACCTCAGAGTAAATCGTCTCCTTATTAGTTTATCAACTGATATTGAGCAATGTGCAAGTTATTTTTCCTGTCCAATAACCGTATATTTTATGGGCTTTATCATCCTTCAGTGTTACCTCGCGTACATTGTTTTCTTTGTTTCAAACTTGAACTTATTTGTCAATTTGTTTTTCCTTTACTGTCTTACGCTGGTGGAAACTTGTCAGTTCATACTAAATCATTCACTTTCTAAACTGACTCAATGTAATGGCAAACTAGAAAAAGCAAATGAAAAGTTTTACTTGTTGTTCAACAGAAAAAATGGTTTTAAAACTAAAATGATTCCGCTTGTTGTAAAAGTAGTTGTTTAATGAAACTGAGAAAAATACTTATTTTGCTAATGTTTTTTATTAAATTTAAATTAGGCCGAATTTCTACAGACCAGCCACCGATTTCGTCCCTACTGTATGCATCTGTTGGACAACTACCGCATAACATCAAAGACATTTTATTTGGTAAACCAAGTTTTCAAAAATGTTATTTGTTAATTTTTGCTAATTATATAATATTTTATCATTTTGTTAGACAATCTCCTACAATGCCCTGTTCTTTTTAATGGTTTTTAAAAATCAATAATTGTAAAAAAACTTATTAAAACTTTTAATTTAATATTCAATTGAAACCCAAAATTGTGACTTTTACTGCATTTTTGCTTTGAGATTTTTTTAATTTGAAAAACAGTTCATAATCAGGAACATTTTTTGTTGGCAAAGAAGTTCTCCACTTTCCTCTCCTCAAAACGCACCATCACCGGCGACCTGATGGTGAGAACAACAGCCACCCCAAAACTAATCGAATCTCGAGGCGTGACCGCCTTTAGGTGATATCGCCGAAGAACGCCCGCCAGGACGGCCTTCATTTCGAGGAGGGCGTATCGCAAGCCGAGGCAGACTCGAGGTCCAGTGCTGAAGGGAATGAAGGCTCCGAGAGGGACGGGGCGTGGAAAATGGGCGAAGGCGGAAGTCTAAAAAAGAAAATTTTCTGGCTCTCAAAAAACGCTCCGGAATGAAGCGGTCCGGCTGGGGGAAGACCACCGGGTCCCGGTGCATCAGACTGTAGAGGATCAGCACCGAGGTCCCCTGGGGAATTCGGTGGCCATTCACCACCATCCCTCTCCTCCTCGACGACCTTCTTGGCGGTGTTGGGCGCCGGGGTGTACAGCCGAAGCGCCTCCTTCACCACCGCCTCCAGGTACCTCATCCGCCGGCAGTGCTCACCGGTAATTGGACACCGCACCGGATCAGCCTCCTCGGCGAAGACCTCCTCCTCCAGTTCTTTAATGATCAGCCCTTGAACGCGCTGGTCACCGGCCACCAGGGCGAGGGCCATCGTCATCGCCACCGAGGTGGAGTCCTGGCCGGCGAACATCAGCGCGTTCACCTCCTCGAGAATGTCCCTCTCGGTAATCTCAGTTGGGCGCTCTTGGTGAGCCTTCAGGAGAAGATCAAGAAAGCAGGGAAGTCTCTTTTTCACTGTCGTCGACATAGTGCTCTGAGGGTCCACAAACTCGCCTTTTCCGCCCTTCCGCTCTTCAACGACCTTCTTTACGTACCGGTGAATTTTTTTGATTGCTTGAGCATTTTCACGCCTTTCTGCTGAAAACCGGTACAACAGGTCAAGGTGGTGCAGCGGATTCATCAGGCGATGTGCGAAGCAGGTTAACGCCCCGTCCAACGGCTCAATGTACTCCTCTCGATTGGTGGCCACCTGCTGGGCGCCGACCGCCCTGCCCAGCGTCGTCTCCGTGACAATGTCCAGCGCGAGGTCCTTGACAAGGGGCCGCAAATCGAGGACTTTTGTTGCGGAGTTTGAAACTCGGGAGAGCATGATCTCGACGTTGGCGTTGAAGGAGGGCAGGAAGGAGCGCAGAATGGCCGGTGAAAAGGCGGGGCTGATCAGCTTTCGGTGGCGGCGCCAGTGCTCGCCCTCGCTGATGATCAGGCCCCGGCCGATCCAGGGTCGCAGAAAGCGGAACTGGTCGCCCTTGCTCGTTTGGGTCGTTTTGGCGAAGGAGGAGGACTTTTTGTTGGAACTTCCGGTGCTGCTGCTGCTGCTGCTGCTGCTGTGTTCATCAGCTGACCCACCGTGTCCGCCCGGAAGACGGCCACCGTGGGAATGGCGCCCAGGTGACAGGCAAAGAGACCTTCTCTTTTAACCGACTCAAATTGAAAGAGGCCATTGGTTGTTTCAAAGATTGCTGAAAAGAAGTTAAAGTTGAATTTTTTTTTCTAAAGAACAAACTTTTTTAAACTTACCTTCTTCAATCGTCAGGTGCTGCATTGCATAAAAGTACACGTCAATATTTCCTAGCAACCAACGCCCGATGACGCCCAACTTGGGCAGTTGAGGGAGCTGGTTGAACAGGCGGCGTCGGTGGAAGGTGATCACCAGGAAGGGCACTAGTTTAGCTAGGAAAAAACACAGAAATGCCAGTTGAAGTGTCGCCCAAGTTGAGATGTCCAGTTTGACGCTTGAGAAACGGAGAAAACTTGAAAGTTCAGGAAATTGATTCGTTGTTGAAAAGCCAAAAGACTGTTTTTGAGAAAACGAGAGATTGGCCATTTTGAAAACTTTTTTTTGCAGATTGTTTAGTTGACTTAGTTTTTTATTTATATATAGCATGGTCATCAGAAATAGAAGAAGGGAAAAAGAGTGAAAAGAAGCTGCTTCTTTAGGTAAAAATGAGGTATTTTTTTGTTCTCTTTTATCACGCGGTTTAAATTTGGATGAAGATGTCATCGGAAAGATTTTTCTTTTTTTAAGCATGACTAAAGCAAAGGGGTGAGCATTTTTGTAAATTGCATTTTTAAGTAATTTGATAAATTAAAATTCTTAAATAAAATAAAGCAAAACTTTTACATGGTATGACTTTTTCTAATTTGTACTGATTGCGCCCTTTTGCACAGCATAAAAGTATAGTTATTTAATTTTTTTTATTAACTGATCATTTCGTTATGTTGACTGTTGTTTTTTTAATTTTTAAAATTTTTTAAAAATAAATCTTTTTCATTATTGAACACAAAAAATTGTAATAAGGCTTTTTAATTTACATAAATTGATGAGATAAAGTTGTCTCGTTTTTTGGTCTCAAACAACATAATAGAGATAAAGTTAACAAAATCACATGATTGGATAATGAGAATAACTGTCACTTTTTTAATACCATCATCGATGGCTTTGCTTTGGCAGATCTTTATACGAATTTCCGACTAAACCAAAGAGGAAAAACTTTTCACAAATGAACACTTTATTATGCGCAAAGCATTATCCAAGAGATAAAACAAAAAAAAACAGACATCAAACAGGCGGCGGCGGCAAGCAGAATAACGTAACTAAAAACGCTGAATTGCTTATAAAAGCAACACAATGGCAACCTGATGGTAAGTATAGCGGCAATTATAAAACAAAGTAAATCTCAGAGCTCTAGGTTCACCGAGCGGTACCGCCGAAAAATACCCGCTTGGACCATTTTCATTTTTATGAGCGCAAAACAAATGCAGAGATGGGGCTCAGTGCCAAAGAGAATGTAGGCACCGGTTGGGACGGGGCGTAAAAGATGAGCAAAAACAAGATCTAATTCTGAAAAACGATCCAGCTCTAAAAAGGGCTCCGGAATGAATCGGTTAAATTGCTTATAAAAGCAGTTGCAAACTTCAGCATATTGTTGAAAAAAATTACAATTTTAATTTTCCTAAAGTTTGTCAATTAAAAAAATATGGTAAGTGGAAACAGAAACATAGAAAGAAGACTAAATACAACACAAAAACAATCGTCGCCAATCACAATTAGAGCAAAGCTCTAAACTTCATAAAAACACGTCATCTTTGCATCATTTTCTCTCCTTCTTTTCTCTTTAGGCGACTTTCCTCTTGCTCTGTTGTTGCTGTTGCTGTTGTTGTTTGTACGTTTTGAGGTAGAAGCGAATGAAGAGGACCAGGTAGAGCGACGACTGGCCAAAGAAGCAGGTCAGGTAGAACCAGTGGTGGCCGGTTTGGAGGGTGACGAAGGCGACGCCGACGACGATGAAGATGGCGAATTGGATGATCTGAATCTGGGTGATGTACCGCTTCCACCAGAGGTACGGCTGCATGTGGGGCCCAAAGGCGGACAGGCCGTAGTAGCCGTACATGATCTGGTGATGAGTGTGAAGAAGAAAAAGATTGAAAATTGATAAGAATGAGTAGATGAGTAAAATGATAAAAAAAACAACAGCTGCAGCAGCAGCCTTACCGTGTGAATAAAGGAGTTGCAGAGGCCAAAGAGCAACAACGGCCGACTGTTGCCCACCAGGCGGATGCTGACGAAGCCGATGATGGGAACTAATAATGAAAGGGTAAAAAAATTTGATAAGAGATAAGATCTTTGCTAAAATAAGAAACAAAAAAAAGTACCAGTGAAGTGGTGGTAGGTGTGGAGGGCGGTAATCTGATTCGGTTTCTTGCGCAGCACAAAGAAGATCGTCTCAAAGAGGTCGACCAACTTGGAGAGCAGGTAGACGTGCTGCAGGCTGATCTGCTCGAGGGCCAGCGGCGAGCGGTCCTCAAAGGACGGCCGACGGAAGTCAAAGACGTCCGCCCCCCAGCGGTGGAGCACCAGAAAGCGGTAGAGAAAGTGGGCGTTCCAGAGGCTGAGGAAGAGGTTGTAGCCGATGAGGAGCGGCTTCAGGCGGTACGGCTCGCGGCCGGCCATGAGGCGAGGGACGATGAGGAAGGTGAGCAGAAGGTAGGCGGTGAGGATGAGGGCGAAGGGCGTGAAGGAGTGGCCAATGAGGAAGAGGTGACGTGTGCGAGGGTCGCCCGCCTCGTTCCAGTACTCGCTTAGGTAGTACTGAAGGTTTGAGGAGAAGGATGAAGAGGATGAGGAGGAGGATGATGAGGATGAAGATGATGATAATATTGAGGACATCATTGTGCTGAGGTGTCCTTTGCAATGTGAGAAGGCAATGTTATGCTGAGTTGAAAATAAAGTACAGTGGCTTATATGTTGCTGGCGCAAATGAGGGCAACCATCAGCAGCAGCAGCAGCAGCAACAAAGTAATAAGACTGGTAAAAAGAAGAGGCAGCAAACTAGCGTGATCAGGGCGCCTGGAAGGAAAGGAAAAGTTCCAAAAAGGTTGAAGCAAAATGCTGCTGCAACAGTTAGCATTAGCAGGTGGAAAAAAATTTAGAATTTTTTGGCTGCGTCGGCCGGGGCTGCCTTCTACTCCGGTACTGCTGTCACATCAACCAAAAACTACTCTGAGCAAGGACGGCTCAATGGACGGCTGAGCCTCAGCATATGCTCAGCATTGCCTGCTGAGCAAAGCAAAAGACGACAGCAAAAACAAATGACAACAAACAATAGAAGAAAAAAAACAGGGAGAAAGAACAGACAGAGAACAGACAAGCACTCTCTCACTCTCACTCTTTTCCTGTCGCCGGCAATCACACAAGTGTGAGCTATGTGAGCTGTGTGAGCTGTGTGAGCTGTGTGTGTGTGTGAGTGTGAGGTAATTTGAAGTGCTAGTGATAGTAGCGGTGGTTTTGTGGTAGTAGAGTTGGCTGAGTTGCTGTTGCTGTTGCTGTTGCTGTTGCTAGTGCAATATCACTGCAGTGTGATGGAATGATGGTGCTGATGATGGAGAGATAGAATCTGAACAGAAAACAGAACACACAGCAAACCAGCTGATTTATAGATAGAAAAAAAGCGCTGCTGTCGTACACTGTACGGTACATCCTCCCCGAGTTTTCCTTTCCTTATCGATGCTGTACCCAGAGTACGCCGATTGCAGACGCAGGGCAGAGTTGGCGATTTTTGTTCTGAAAGCTCATGAGAAGTTGAGCTGAGTTTTTACCGGTTTCTTCTTCTTCTTCTTCTTCTTTTTCTTCTTCTTTTTCTTCTTCTGCTGCTGCTGCTGCTACTGCTGCTAAAGTTGAAGTTGAGTGCAAAAAAGGTTAATTTTCCTCTAGGTTGTAGGCTTTGACCCAAGAGTGAACAAGTAAGTGAGAGAGAGAGAGAGAGAGAGAGAGAGGAGAGAGAGAGAGAGAGAGAGAGAGAGAGAGAAGAGAGACAAACCGCCAGTTCAAAACTTGAAGAAGAAAAAAGTTAACCCCTTTTTGAGTCAGGGAAAAAAACTTTTTCGTCTACTGAAACAACGCTCTGCAAAACTGACTAAACGCTTAGCGTTTAGTTTTTGTCCTTTTCATCGTTTAAAAAGGCTAGCAACTTGAGGACTACCTACAATGAGGCTGTGTGACTGGCTTCATCCCGTTTTCCCCAAGTCATCACACACACACACACACACACACACACACACACACACTCCCCTTTATTAGGTGTAATTTACCTATTCGTGATGCAGGTGCAGTTTATGGCAATACAACTAACACTGCTGCTGCTGCAGAAGACCTTTTGTACTTTTTTCCTGTGCCCAATCGTTTCTCTCTCTCTCTCTCTCTCTCTCCTCTCTCTCTCTTCTCCTCTCTCTCTCTCTCTCTTTCCTTTCTTCTTTGTCTTCACGAGTGTCTGTGAAAGGCGAAGTGCATTGGTTGGTGCAGTGACAACTGCTGCTGCTGCTGCTGCTGCTGCTGTTTTTCAAGCTTATGTTATTTAACATTTTTTTCTCTTTTCACTTCCTCTCTTATCTGATTGTCGACACTACAGTTGGCACTGCATTGTTTTTTACCGCTTACCAGTTGGCTTTTGCAGAAAGGGAAAAATAGGAGAGTGAGAAAGATAATAAAAAAAATTGGACAAACTGAAAGCTTTGATTTGCGGTGGTAAAGCCGGTGGTGATTACCTTCTTCCTTTTGAAGTCAAATTTTAGTTTGTTTTCTCATCAATCACTGCTGTTTCTGCTGTTGTTGTTGTTGTTGTTGTTGTCTGATTCAGTTTTCCCGCTCTTGTAGTGAGGGTATTTGAACAAAAAAGATTAGAGAATTATGAAAAACATTAACTGATGGTGATGACGAAATACGGGAGATTACTGGTGTTTTATTTTAGGTGCGTGTGTGTGCTTTGTGCGTAACTGTTGACAAGTTCAAGAAAACAGGATTTGTGTGTGTTTTTCCTTTAAAAGTCGATCTTTTGTTTCTGGTTTTTTCTTTAAAATCGCTTTTGTAATGTTTTCACACACAGAAATACGCGTCAAATATATTTGAATGTTGTTAAATCGTCAAAAATACTTGACGGTTTTTGTCAATATGTTTGACTTTTAGTGCTCGAAAACGGCACATTTAAAGTCAAGTATATTTGACTTTATTGGGTCAAATATATTTGACTTTGGCAAAAACAAATTCTCACCCACACACGCCCCTTATAAACTGACCTCCAGACACTCCAAATTACGCCAATTTTTGCACTCCCACACTCTACTCTCACTCCTACACCCTTCTAACTCTGAAAGAAACGCCTTTGCAACTTTTGCTCTGGGACTCGAACTGGTGACTTAACTGTTTGAACGCAATGCTGCTGCAAGTTACGCTACTGCGCCTAGTTTCAAAAAGCTTTTCGACAAAAACCTCTTTAAGCATGCTCAAAAAATATTTTTAAAAAATAATTTTTTATGTGTTATTTGAGCCATTTTTGACTTATTTCATCATCACTGATAATTGAGGAACTTAAAATCTATTCCTGAATTTGGTCAAATGCCAAAACTTTGCAAAATTTTCAATTTTGTGTTTTACTTTAGCTCAAAGTCAAATATACTTGACTCTATGAAGTAGAGTAAAAAATATTTGACTTTTTAGACTTAAAAACCAAAATTTTCTAAGTCCCAACACAAGTTGAATATATTTGACCAAAAAGTCAAATATATTTAACCGCTGTTGATTAAGTCAAATATTTTTGACTTTCCAAAAACCAAAATTTCTAAGTCCAAAAATGAGTCAAATATATTTGACTTGATCAAGTATATTTGACTTTAAAAATCTCAATTTTAAAAGTCAAACTAATTTGACTTTTGATCAAATATATTTGACCAAATTGTCAAACATGTTTGACATTTTAATTTTGTTGCAAAAAAGTCAAATATATTTGAACAAAGTTAAACATATTTGACTTTTTTAAGAATTTTCAAATATATTTGACGCATATTTCTGTGTGTGTTAAATGGCCACCACACTTTTTATTTAACTTTGGGTAAAGAAATAGTATTTTTCTTTCTTTTGTAAGCATATTAATTTTTTTGTAAATGAAAAGTAAAGTTTTTTTGTAAAATTTAAAAAAAATAAAAAAGTTTAAAACTTTATTAAATTAATAATTTATACAAGTGAGAAAACTAAAAATAGAGCACAGAAAAACTTGAAAAAATAAATGTTGATGACACCTGGTGACAGTTGTCGTTGAGATGCAAGCAAGCAAAAGTGGCCTACTTTTGTAAAGTGACCCGAAAAATTCATCGGCTTAATTTACCGCTCCAGCAGCGGATTGAGCACATCGAGAATCGCCTGATTGGGCACCACCTGCTTGACGTACTGCTGCGGTCCATGGGCGTGGTCGTCAATCCAGGAGTTGTTTCCATTCGGGTAGACCACTATTTGCCCTCGTTGAAGCTCGTACAGCGGCCGGGTGCCCTTGACGGCGACGTAGGCGGCCAGCTCATCAAAGCAGCCGTCAGGCTCGCCAATTACCCGGTTGTACAGCTCAAAAGCCTTCGCCACCGGGGAGAACTGGTGCAGACTGCGGTTCGTCGCCGGATCAATCAGATTCATTCCACAGGTGATCTTCTCACCGGCCTCAAAGCCCACCAAGGTGAGGGCCGTTGGCCAGTGAGGCAGGGTCGCCTGAGAGGCCGCCGGCTGGTCAATCAGATTGGTCTCATTTCCCGCCGGGTACCAGCCCGCCATGGCGAACATGTGCTTCACCTTGGCGATCAGCAGCTGTCGGCCGTTCAGCGGCGAGTGGTGATCACCCTTGGAGTGGAGAAGATTCGCCAGGTTGGTCATGTAGCCGATGGAGAGCAGGGTCACCGAGTGGTCGGCCTCAGCGGCCAGCGTCCGCCGGTAGAGAGACACCGCCTCCTCCGCCTGTTCATTTGACCGGAAGTGAGGGCGGTGAGGGAGGTGGGCGAGGAGCCACTCTGGCCAGCCGATGACGCCCGAGCGGTGCCAGGCGTGCGGATCGTGGGTGATGCCAATGGGAATGGTCGACCGATTGAAGTAGCTGTTCATGGCGTCAATCACCGCCACCGCCCCCTCGTAGCGGTTGTTGGAGACGATGGCCAGCAGGTCCACCAGGCCCTGGTCGGCGAAGCTGTGGAGGATGGAGAAGGCGCCGATGTCGTCCGGCCAAGGGCCGATGTCGGTGTCGACGATCATTCGAATTGGAGATGATGATGATGATGATGATGATGATGATGATGGACCACGGTGATCAACATCAGCAGACCTTGAGCTGCCAACGATCAAGAGGAAGGCAAAGGTGCCAAATGAGAAAAAGAAGCTCATATTAGTCTAGGGTTTAGTTGTGCGCTATTTAGTAATAGTAGTGTTACTGACGCTGGAAAGTGTCCCTATTTATGTTCGAAGCCTCCGACAGTCAGGCGCCAATTTGGAGCTGATGTTGATGCCCCACTTTAGACATTGTATCAAATCGGAGATCAATCAGTTGCAATTGTGGCAGTTGTAATACTGTTGCTGCTGCTGCTGCTGCTGCTGTGGTTGCTGTACGGAAGAACATCGATTGCCCCTTTGGTAAAAATGCTAAACCGATTTTTTACATTTTAAACACACCACAAATCTGTTGGCGGTCAGAAAACACTCAACAAAAGCGGTGCGTAGAAGGAGGCCTTTTACTACTTTCTGGCAAGCCTATTTGGTGATGACATTGAAGATAGATGAATGGTGATGGTGGGCAGACCACCACCACCTCAAGATCATCACCGCCAAACACACGTGCCTGATTACTGGCTCAAGTGTTTGCAACTTCACTGGCGAACTGCTGGAAAGTTTCCATCTTTTTTTGTTGTTTTGGGATTACAGCTATTTGTTGTTTGTAAACTTTTCCGCTTTTGCCGCAGTGTTGCCCCGGATATTGCATGTTGGTTGACTGGTTGGATTTGGACAGTAAACCCACATTTCAATTAGCCTAGTGCTAGTTTAGTGCATTTTCTAGTTTTTACAAACATTTAATACCCTTCTAATAGCACTTTGTGGCACTCAACAGTCACTGCTGTTATCAGCAGATGAGGTTTATCAGTTTAATAATATTTTTAAATAATTTTTATACAAAGTTTAAAGTCTGTAGACACTGTAGCAGCTGGTACTTAAGTGTGTCCGCCAAGTGGGCGGCAAGCAAATCTCACATAACTTGAAACAATATAGCATCGTTTTTGATTATTACTAATTGTGATTGAAAAAGAAACAACAGCTGACGCACAAGCATCTTTTTAGTTGACATTGTCGACAGCCACTTAAAATTATGGTTGATAGTTTAAAAATTGTACAAAATGTTAACTAAATGCAAATAAAACTTGTTCAAAAAGAAATTAAAAAACAGAATAGCAAACAAATAATTCTTATGTTATTACTTCTGGTAATGACCTTCTTGTTTAAAGGAAAAGTTTGTGATACTTTACATAATGACAAATGTTAAATGGTCTTAAAAAGGGAAGTTTATGTTGCAAAAAGCTATTGATTACACTGTGTTGCAAAAAAATACAAAAGTTTTCACTTTTATACAACTACAATTACAAAAAGCACTGACAATAAAAAAAATCAAAGTGCATTTAAATTCTAGAAATAAGTATTTCATAGTAAAAAAATGTTTATTTGAATATTCATAAATAAAATAGTTGTAAAAAGAATTGTTTTCCATTTTGATTATCGATTTTACAATGACGTTAAAACTCTGAAACTCAAAACATTTCAAATTTGAATTGCTGCACAAAATGAACCACTGGAAAATAATTGCCGATTTTCTAGCATTAGAAAAGTTTACGCGATGTTTTTACGCAATGACCAAGAATCTGGTGTATCCACAAAAGTCAACTACCATCAAGTACCGCGTGTACTACCTTCTCGATTGGGTAGTCCTACTTGTCGGTTTTCGATTTTTCCTCTATGCCTATGTAATGTACATTGACTACAAAAGGAGCGTCTTCTTCTCTGTCGACCTGCTGCAAAGTGATCATCTTTTTTATTATCTTTACAAACAAAGAGATCACTTTGACGCCTTTGTACCGCTCACCGTCTACCTCTTTGTACTCTTCAACTTTGTCTGCCAGCATCTAATCTATCACCTGGACACAGGCACACCGACTTGGGTTTTCTGGCGACAGTTGGCTGTTGACCGATTGGACTGCTACTACGCAAGTATTTTTTCGCAAACTAAACGGGAAAAAGTGTACAGTGCAAAAAGTGCAGCCCTGAAAACGGCACTAGATCCAAGATTTGCAAGATGGATTCCAGAAAAATGCATCAATTTTTACTGCTATCAAAGAGCTCAAATAGAGACGTTTCTCAGGCTAGATAATGTTAACAAGAGGAAGCTTTTCCGTGTGCCTCTTGAGTCACTGCCTGAAGTGTCGATCAAACTGCAGTCAAAAATTTTAATTACGCTGATTTTGATAGAAATACTTGGGTTAGCGGTGCAGTTGATTATAAGTAACTTTTATTGTAATTTTCAAACATAAATTTAATTTGCTTGTTTTTTGAACAATAGTTTTTCTTGCTGTCTGGTTCGTCTTAACACTATCATTTAAAATAGTTGCAATTTCCACTTGGTACATGTCACCCTTGTATTTACTTGACCTTTTATATCTATTTTACTTTTTGTTGCCCATGATTCGCTGCGCCCTGTTTTTCACCTTTTGCACCTTCATTGCCACAATGATCTTCACGGGACACTCGGAAGAGGTTCGCAAAGAGGTTGTTTGCCTGATGGAGAAGTACCAGAAAAGGGGCAAACTGCCGCACTCTGCCACAGCTCAATTGAAGCGTTTTCTGCGAGTCCACAATTTGGTGAGCTATTTTGCCGTTTGTGGAAGCGAAGAAATCTTTGGCTCGGTAATGTTTGCGTTCATGGGCACAAATATTCCCATCAACGTGTACATGATCAAGATTTGCCTTTACAAGCCAATATTCTCTGTTGACCTGGCAATGATGGCCACTGTCTTCCTTGTCCAGTCAGTGGCAGCCTGCAGTGTTTTTGTCCTTCTGGCGTACTCCTGCAAAAAGTTTCACAGTCCAAAGAAAGTCCTCCTTCGAGTGATGATGGTGCTCGAAGGACAGCGTTGGTTGATGTTGAAGATGAAGTTTAATGACCTTTACTATCGACTAAATTATGGCGTTAAAATTGCAATCACAGTAGGGCCTCTTCACGGGATCACGTATTTTTCTGCGCTTGAGGTACAAATTGACTTGACTGTTTTACACTTTTTAAAATATAAATTTTTCATTTTGCAGTACTTATTTTTGTATATTGGATATTTACTAATGGCACTTCAGTCCAGATAAGCTTCATGAAAGTTTGGGTGTCTAACTTTTTAACTTGCAACGCAATGCAGGTGAGCCAAAATCGACTGAATTTCAATTTAATCCTTGCTGAACGTGTGGAAAGTATTTATGAAAAACAATATGTTTTTTATAAAATTAATTGCCAAACAAAACAGTGTACATTTAGGTGCAGTTTACATGTTGTTTAAAAATAGACAAAAAAACTATTCACAGCTATCAACTCAGTTTTAAAAACTAGAATAAAAAAACTGATAAAAATAATTGGTGCTCAAAATCACGCCACCTCATTTCCCACCATCTTAATCATCTCTTCCTGTTTAGGCTTTTTCAGTTTGGAAACGTCATTATCACCACTTTGAGCACCTCCCCCACCAAACTCCACCGCCTCTGCCTGTTTCCCTTCTTCTCCTTCCTTCTTCTCCTCAAAGAGAATGCACACCTTCTTGATGTAGTGGAGCGCGTAGATGACCGGAGACTCAAAGAGGACGGTGAAGAGGAAACCGATGCCAAAGGCGACCAGCACCTCGGCGGCAAAGAGGAGCAGGAGGGAGTGGGCGGAGAGGTCGATGGGGGCGCGACGGGCGCCGGCGGTCACCCAAACGACCCACACGTGCGTCAGGTAGACGGCGTAAGTGGTCCGGGACAAGGGCCTAAACACTTTGGAGGAGAGGAGGCGACCGAGGAGGCCCCCATTTCCGGTCACGCACAGCCACACGCTGGTGGCCATGCCCAGCGACCAGCTGAGCAGGTTGAGTGGAAATAGCAGTGCCGAGGCGAGCGGGTGGTAGGGGCGGCCGTACAGCCACGGTACGGTACTGTAGATGGAGAAGGCGAAGGCGGAGAGGGCGCCCGCCCAGAGCAGGTACTTTTTGGTCTAAAAGGTAAAATTTAAAAAAAAAGTAAATTTAAAAACAATTTAAAGCTGATTACTTTGGACAGTTTAGGTCGCTGCTTGAGCAGCTTCAGATTGCCCTTGATGTAGTCGCCGAGGAGGAAGCCGAGGAAGAAGACGTAGGCGTGCGTCCACGGTTTGTAGACAAAACGCAGATAGGCCTTTGGCATGGCGTTCTCGTCAAAAAAGTCACTGCAAAAGAAAACTGCTGTTAAACTAATACTTTCAACTTTTAATAAAATTAAACTCTCACTTGTTGGAGGTAATCACCGAGCCGGGAGGCAGCTTTTGCAGGTAGATGGTCAAGCTGCTCACCGCCAAACTGGCCCCAATGAGGACCTTCACCAAAAGCAGTCCCCGTCGGCGATTTTTCAGCCAAAGAATAACTGGGAAGAGGGAGATCCAGTGGAGTTGCATGTCTGCCGCCAGGTACCAGGTGTGCAAGCCACACTGTATAGTAGACAAAAAAAAGGTCAAAACTTATCATTTAAATACTCCAAAATCAAATCAAATTTTTTTTTCAAACTCACAATCCGCCCAACATCAACCAAGTTCTGGAGGTAGGCAATATTGACCCACCAGTTGTCGTAGCACTGCTCTGTCACGGCAATATACCTCTTCCAAAGTGGGCCATCAAAGAGGGCCGGCAGGAGAATGGTAAACAGCATCCAAATGGCCAGCTGCGGCGTCAGGCGAAGGTATCTCAGCGTGATGAACATCACCGAGCTGAAGCGCTCATAGCGCCCCCCGGTGTACTTCAGCGTCACGTAGGCGGTGAGCAGCCCACTGAGGAAGAAGAAGGTGTCCACGGTGAGGATGCCCCGGTACAGCGGCTGGGGCGTCATCTCGGTGAGCCGCTGGCGGACGATGAACGTCTGCCGGAAGGAGTTGAGGGTGTTCCAGTTGATGGAGTGGCCCATGACGATCCAGACGAGGGTGAGGACGCGCATGCCGTGGATGCAGGCGAGGTCGTCCTCTGTGGAGGGCGCGTCAATTAGCTTGCGGACGTTTCGCAGCGGCGAGAACCAGATGAGGAAGTTGGCGTGCTGGTGACCGCCTAGGTTTGTACGGAAGTAGTAGTTTTGATAGGTAAATTGAAAATGGATAAAAAGTTTTAAAAGTTTAGTGCACTTACGTCGTCGGCTGAAGAAGAAGCGGTCGTAGAGGCCGGCCAACAGGGCGAGTGTGATTGAGGAGAGGAAGAAGGCACTAGAAATGATTTTTACAAACAAATAAAATTATGATCTTTTGTTGTAGCCAAACAACTAAACACCTGACTTACACGGCCATCATCTGCACTGAATCGAGTTTCCAGCCATTTTTTCCGTCTGAATTTTGCCGCTGCTCACAGGTCACCCTTCCCAGCTCAAAACCGTGCCTCTTGACCACTGAAGAGAAAGTGAAACTTTTAAACCAAAAAGTTCAAATCGTTCTCCACCAAACACTTACCTTTGCCCATCACCTCAGTGACATCCTGCTGAGAGCAGTTTGCCGGCCAGCAGACGCCAATCTGAATGTCCTCGTAGTAGAAGACGGAGGAGATGTGCTCCAGATGGCGGTACACTGACCCGTTGGCCAGGTACACCGCCAACTGTTCCACTTCCGCTGCTGCTGAAGCATTTCCTGCTGAAGTGACTCTGAACTCTTCCACCTCCAGTCGATCCTTTGGAAGCAGCCCCTTGGTCGGGTGAAAGTAGTTGTGCTGGTGGGGCATCGGCCGCGGCATCGGCAGGGCAACATCCACCAGGCAGTACGACTGACTGGCGATACCAGCTCCAATCACTCCACCATCATCACCTTCTTCTTTATCATCATCATCATCATCATCATCATCTCTTCCTGCCAGGCACTGATCGTAGTCGCCAAAGTCGACCAGCGTGCCCACCAGCGTCCCGCTGGGCGGAAACTTGGCCCAGCTGTTGAAGAGCCTGGCCGGCCACAGCTGGCGGGCGGTGAGGGCGGCCAGGCTGAGGGCCACCGCCTCTCGGCAGCCCTCACTGAGGTGGCCATTGAGGAGGACATCGTCGCCGGTGAAGTTGACGTAGGCGGGGAGGAAGGCGGTGGAGAAGGTGTCAGATGGAACTTCTACCAATGAGTTCCATAAAAAGGTAGTGGTGGTGGTGGTGTTTTTGGAGATAGGGGAAGTTGTGCTGAGGCTATCACAGAGCAGTTGTTTGGGAGTTTGAAGGAGAAGAAGAAGAAGAAGAAGCAAAAAAAGAAGGAAGGAAAAATTTGTTTGTAAAACTGAAGAAATAGGCTGAGTCATTTTGGGGAAACAAAAAGTAAAAAAATGGTGTTAATTAGTTTTCATTTTTGTCAGATTAGTAGAGGTGCAAAAAAACTTTGGCGATAAGCATAAAAACAGAACTTTAGCCCCAGAGACTAAACCTCGCGCGCGGTCAAAGGCGCTCGCCTTTTATACCTGCCGATTTCATCATCATCATCAGCAGCAGCAGCAGCAGCAGCAGCCGTGATTTGCTAAACCAGCCAACCAACTTTTCTCTCTCTTTCTCTCTCTCTCACTTAATCTGACAACAGCAACGACAAGAAGAAATAGAAGTCAACTCTGCTCTTGCAGCAAGAGGCTTTTTTTTGATTTATATTTTTAAAAGCGGATGACAGCAGACGATAAAGACAAAGAGCAGTGAAGAGCAGTGTGCAGCAAAGCAAAAAAGTTTACACTCAAGTGCCACCACCACCGTTGCTGCCTTTGGTTTGGTTTGTGTGATTGATGGGCTAGCCAACAACTGTGAAGAGAAGACGAAGACGAACACTGCGCTGGCGTAGACAGGCAAATTACCGTCTCCTCTTCTTCTTCTTCTTCTTCTTCTCCTTTGCTTTTTCTTCTTCTTCTTCTTCTTCACCACCGAAGATCAGTCTGTGTAGTAGTGACCGGCAAAAAGAGATAACCGACACCAGAAGAGCACTAGGAGGAGCACTAGAAGAGCAAGAAGTCAGCAGCTGCTGTTGTTACTGCTTGGGCTATTGTTTGCCGGCTACGTGTTTTTAGAGTGGAAGACGGCAAAAGTAAAAAGCCGCTCCGCTGCCTAGTCACGCTGTCATCTATAAGCTCCGGGAACGTAAAAAACAACTGCTGATCAGAACAACCAGAACAACTCACACTCTTGAAAAAAAATGTAAAATAGGTAAGTGCCCCTTTTTCATTTTTTTTCTCTTTTTCTGTTGCTGTTGTTCTTGTTAATTAGTTCAGAAAAAAAGGTTAATTAGTTTCAATGAAGTTCGTCTTTTTCGTTCATACCTGAAAAAAAGTGAGCAAGAACAGCTTTTGTTCTCTCTCTCTCTCTCTCTCTTTCTCTTATCAGCCGTGTTTCTCTTTCAGTTCAACTTGACTAGATAGCGGAAAAAAGTAGCAGGAGGTCCTTGAAATGGTGATCAGTTGCTGCTGCTGTTGTTGTTGGTGCTGGTGATGTATCAAATGACCACCACTACTACTACTACTACTACTACTACTACTACTACTACTACTACTACTACTACTACTACTACTACTACTACTACTACTACTACTACTACTACTACTACTATCACAGTTATCTCTTGCCCAAGAGAGTTTTGAGAGCGATCACTGTTTGTGCTTCCCCCACTTGCACCAATGAACAAACAATTTCTTTCTTGCCAAAGCTACCAAACTGCTTAGACTGCTGCTTCTGCTCCTGCTTCTGTTTTATAGAAAGAAAAACCACACCGAAAAAGTGGTCTCCTTAAAAAAGAAGAACTAGTCTTCGGGGGCGAGTCATTAGTTTTTTTTGCTTTTTTCGCTTTACACACTGTTCTTCACTTTTATGTGTTTTATGTGTCCTTCTTTTATCAGTCAGTCAGTGCAGTGCAGTGCAACCTCAGTACAGCTGTACTGGCACCAAGTCTGGAGACACTCTCAGATAATTGTCAAATGCTGCTGCTGCTGCTGCTGCTAATGTTAATTGCAAAAAGGTGCTAAAGTGTGAACAAGTACAGCAAGAAGAAGAAGAAAAAAAAGAAGAAGAAGTAGCATCAGCACAAAACACTAAATTTGACCGAGCAGCAGTTTTCAGTAGTAGTTGTGGTAATAGTGGTGGTACCTCACACAGTCATGAGAAAATAATATTTTATTGTAGACTTTCCACTGGACCAAAGTATAGTAGCAATAATGAAAAAGAAAAATAGGATAAAAATGAATGAATGAACGGCAAAAATTGGCAACGACAAGTACTTTTTTTCTGGCTTTCAAGCTTTCCAGGAAAAAGAGGAAGAGAGCTTCCTAGGTTTTTTTTATAAAACTAAACAAGCACAACTGTTTTTTGATTGATCAGTCACTACACTTTTTGTCAGTCAGTCAGCAGTCTACTTTTGATTGTTGTCGAAAGAGAAGAAGAAGAAGAAGAAGAAGAAGAAGGGGAACAAATTGCTCTCCCCCAAAACGGCTTAGTCTTTAGTTTTGCTGTTGTTGTTGGGGAGAAAGAAAAAGTAAAAAGAGAGGAGGAGAGAGAGAGAGAGAGAGAGAGAGAGAGAGAGAGTTTGAACAAGCGTTTTTTCTTTTATTATTTTCATCAACGGCTAAGGTGTCGAGGGGAAAGAATGGAAAGGAAGGCAAAATGTGGAAAGGTTAAAAATAGACAACGACTGACCGCTTTGTGCCGTATGAACTAAAAAAAATCAACAGACTTAACTAGCTGATGATGACGAACTACTGACATATTTTTAAACTGTTGCTGCTGCTGCTGATAAAATCCCCTTTCTTGACTTTTGCTTTCACCAAAAGTACACTTACTTTCACTTTCAATTGCACATTTTTTCTTCTTGTCAGCATTAATACACAGTTTTTATTGTGTTAGTTTTTCAAAGGTTGAATGAGTTGTAATATAGTGACCGTTTTTTGGGAAAAGAGATCAAAAAAGTATTTGATAAACAATGGACAATGACATGACACGGTAATGTCGGTTTTTGCATGATTCAACAAGTGGCAACGTTGCTTCTGATGAACATGCTTTTTTAATTCAATTGTCCATTATTCTGTCAGATTTGTATGCTTGTTGTTTTGAACTTTTACAACATCAGAAAAAAGATTTTACATGTTTTCAGGTGCAGTAAATGTCAGCATCAATAAAAAAAAGTCAAAATACATGTTAAAGCACTTTCATCAACAAGTGGCCACTGTGTAAGTAAAAACAGTTTTTATATTTAAGCAAAAATGCAGCGCTGGCTGGCGCAATCAATTTCAACTAATGTTTTTAGATAAAACACTGTCTTGAATTTCAAATAAAAAATCAATTAAAAGAAATCTGTTAGATAGGATATGGGAATTTTTGCTAATATTCAGCATCATTGACAGCAATTTAAAGCTGTTAAACGACAGCTAATGTAAAAGTTTAAAACGTTTAAATCACACAATCTGTTGCTACTCAACATTTTAAAAATTTTCCCTGTTTAAAAAAAAGTTTAATTGCTGTAATGGCTGCTCACTTGATTAAATGATTTTTTTTAAACTTACTGGGTACTTTTCCTAAACACACACAGTAAAAGTTTCAGCTAACAAACGCAGCAGGTATTTAAGTGAACTTTTTTTACCGAACTGCGAAAAATCTTACTGCCTCTCATCATCCGTCATCTCGTTCTTTAAATCACACATTTTTTTTCATCTTCTGTTTTTGTTAAATTATTATTTTAAAAAAGCCTCTTTTTATCAACTCAACTCAACCAACCAACCCCAAATCACAATGGACTCCGCCGTCGCCAACATCCGCCGCCGCTTTGAGGCGGACGGGCACGCCACCTCACCGCTGATTAATCCCATCGACGTGGAGCGGGTGCGCACTGAGGACTGGCAAATTCGCCGCTACCTGGTGGACCTGGACGGCAACGCCGAGGAGGCGTACCAGGCGCTGGTGCGGACGCTGCAGTGGAAGGAACGCCACCACGTGCACTCCCTCAAGGACACCGACTTTCCCACGGAGTTCTACGCCCTGTACAAGGTGGAGTCGTACGGGGCGGACAAGGACGGCTACGCCATCCTCGCCGAGTCGTACCGCCACCAGCGCCACTGGGAGGAGATCAACCAGGTCTTCGTGGACCTGGTCACCGCCCACATCGAGAAGATGGACCGCATCGTCGGGGAGAAGGGCATGAACTACATGGCCGACTTTAGCGACACGCCGGTGACCAAGTTGGACTTCAGCCTGGCCACCTACCGCGTCAATATCCTCAACAAGCACTATCCGATGCTGGCGCGGCGCATTATGCTGCACAATGTGCCGAAGATGGTGAAGCCGGCGATGAAGTTGGTGGTCGCCTTCATGAAGCCGTCAATTCGAGACACGGTGGTCTACACGACGGACGACGATGTGACCGCCTTCATTTCACCCGATATCCTCCATTCAGATTTTAAGGGAAAGCGGACGGAGCGACACTACCCAGTGACGGAAAGCATGCGCGGACCGGCCTTTGCCGCCAAGTGGAAGGTGGAGCCGAAGTTTATTGACAGCTTCTTCAAGTACAATCATTTGGTTTAGTAGATTGAGCACTTGCAGTACTTTGATGAGGTTAGACTTGCTTTTCTAAAACAAAATTATAAAAGCACTGTTTTTTTTCTGAGATAATATTTTTAAAAACAAAATTGAAAGTGCTACAAGCTGGGATGAATCTGCGTCAGGTGGCGGAGAATGGCCCTGCCCTCCTCCTCCTCCTCCTCGGCCTCGGCCCCCGCCTCGAAGATGGCCGGCGGCATTTGGCGGTCAAGGCAGAGGCGGCAGACGGCGTAGCCCGTCGGGCGCCACCGGTTCCGCTTGGCGCGACACTCAATTGAGACGAGGTGCTCGGAGATCTAGAAGGAAAAGAAGTTAAAAAAAAAAAGTAAAAAATCTGATTAAAATAATCAGAGGGCACACACATTGACGCTGACCTTTTCCGGCCGGCTGCTGACGCGAATCCGCCGACTCTTCTGCTCCACCAGGAAGAGCATCTCCTCCCGGGTGACGACGTCCTCGTCGGCGCCGCGCAAATTTGGGTCTGCCTGGGCGAGCTTCGCCTCGATCCGCTGCTGCCGATTGTCGGCGGGCTTCGGCTTCAGCAGCTCGCGGATGTTCATGATCGGTGATGATGGCGGTGGTGATCGTGGGCTCAGTGTGAGGGTGTGAAGAGAGCAAAGTGGAAACTGGTGTACTGATTTTAGCAGCAACAACAGCGACAGCAACACCGTCTTCTTTTAGGTGCTGCCTGTGTGAGCTGAAAAGCGCTTTTTTCTCAATGGGTGCACTGTTGCTGCTTCGAGTGGTAGAGAAAGCAGAGGGAGCAGACCAAAATCTGCCTGGCTGCAATGGCAGCCTACAGTTTGTACGAAATTTGTACATCTCAGAGATTTAAAATGTACTGCTAGCAGCAGCAGCTGGAAGGGTAGTGGTAGAAGTACTAGTTGTTGGGTGGGTGATGAGTGAGGGGGAGATTGAAAAGATGTGAAGAAGAAAGAAAAGACAAAATAATGTCTGTCGTCCACCAAACTATAACATGCACGCACGCACACACACACACACACAACACACACAATCTGAGATGGCAAATGATCTGCCCAAGTTTTTTTTCCGTTCCGTTTTCATTTTTTTATTATCTTCCCCCTCTTTTTGGTAGGTAGTAAAGAAAAAGAAAGCAAAATAAAAATGGTCACCGCCCCGCGGCCTACCCGGACTTCAACACGGGACAACAACAACTGATTGTAGCAGTCACATAATGTGGACAACACAACTGATTACGACGGCAGCGGCAGCGACAACTCCACAGTCAGAAAGTGGACAACAACACGCCACAGATTTCAACAACAATCATCAGAAAGTGAGAGATGAGTGAAATGGAAAGAAAGAAAGTGGACACTTTGTTGCCCGTTTTACCAGCGGCAAACAGTTTTCTCACGCGCTCTGTGTTAGAACTTTCACCCCCACTTGCACTTAAAATATGTCAACCTTCAATAAACAAAAACAGAATGAAGAAGGAACAGTTGCTAAAGTGCTATCTATGGTGTGTTTTAGTGACTGGTGTGCTTTGTGACCCCCTTTTTCAGTAGTTTTTTTCCGTGCCGTATGTGCTTATGTGCTTAAATGTTTATGTGTGTGTGTTTTTTTCTTTGGAGGGTTTTTATTTTGGCAGCTATCTTCAGGGAACATTTTTCAGAGACGCTGACTGACTAACAGGCTCCTCTTTCTTCTTCAGTGATACGCTGCTATCAAGTGCATCAGCACAATATTAATTAAATGAAAGGCAAACAAAGATAAGATTATTTGAGCACCCAGTGTATATAAATGATGCAAAACTATTAACGCGTGCCATTTTTAAGAAAGAAGCAGTTAAGACCAATTTTTGCATTTTTTAAAGTTGGCCCAAAATTAATCGGCATTTTTCTGCATTTTTCAAAACTTTAAAAAATAAATTGACAAAATATTTATTAGTAAAGTGAAAAACAGCCAAAAGTGGAAAACTATTTCAGAACAGTATTTTGGTTTATTAACAAAATAGCCATTTTTTGAGTGGACAGATGACAGAAATGGACAAAGGGAGACAATAGTGGTGAGCAAGATCGCAAGATCACAAGATGAGACAAGATGGAATGGAATAAATATAGCCGAGTAAATAAATAGTGAGAGTGTGTAGCCATTTGAGTAAGTAGTACGAGGAAGTAATGAATAAGCTAGTTTTGTAATAACGAAAATTTTTGGTAAGTTGGTTAGTACGTGACCAGTTGTTCCCGAGGCACCAGTCGGCCAATAGCCACCGGCCCATTGAACATTCGTTCAAGAACGGGCCTAAGCACGTGCTCGAGCACGGTACCCAGATCCGCCTCCTCCACTGCTTCCGCCCTCGTAGCCGCCGCCGCCGCCACTTCCGCCTGATAAAAATTTATATTACAAAATTAGTTTTCCGGCAAGTAAACTCCTATTCACATTACCTCCGCCGCCGCCGAAGAGCCGCCGCCATATCCGCCTCCGCCTGAGCCGCCTTTAAACAAAAATTAAAACGTTTGATAAATGCAAAACAAACAAAAGTGAACTGTTTTCTTACCACCGCCGAAGCCTCCACCACCACCGCTGCTGCCTCCATAGCCTGAAAAAAGATTTTATTTTAAGGTCATCTTTGCTTATCATCGTTATCAGTCAAGTCAAGCATCTTTCATCATACCTCCTCCTCCTCCTGAGCCACCGCCTCCGTAGCCACCGCCGCCGCCTCCGTAGCCACCTCCTCCACCATTGCCTCCTCCTGATCCACCATATCCTTTAAATACAGAAAGAAAAATTTAGTATTTGAACATTTAAAAACTATCAGTCAAGATCTTACCTCCTCCGCCTCCTGAGCCACCGCCGCCAAAACCACCTGTTGATCAAGTAAAATAGTATGTTAGTTTTTCTTCAAACTAAAACAAGAAAAAGTACTCACCACCGCCGCCGCCGCCAAATCCGCCACCTCCTCCGCCATGACCTCCTCCTCCGCCACCACCACCTCCTCTGGCTTGACCCTGAGAGACGATGGTCTTGACCTGTTCAACAGCCGGGCGGACCTCCTGAGTGATCTTCTCATCGGCATGATGATCTCACTGGTGATTCATTAAATCAATTAAAACTACTGTCTGAAAACAAAGTCACATTCATCAAGTTTTTTTTACCGAATTTCCTGAAAAAAAATTAAAAGTTCAAGTTAGTTTTTAAAAAACATCATAAAAAGCACTGAGTAAATCTCTTACCTGAATGACCGGCTTCTTCACCTCGTGCACCATTCGAATGGGCTCCTCCTCCTGGCTGGTCATCTGCTCCTGCTGCTGGCCGCCCTGGGCGTGGCTCTGCGTCATCTGCACATTGCTGGCGCCGTTCTTGAAGTGCAGCTTCAGCGGCGAGGAGCCGCCCTCAAACTCCACCACTCGTGGCTGGGCCATCGTCTGCGGCACGTTCACCTGGCGGACCTCGAAGGTGTTCGTCGAGATGATGGCGCCGCGGATTGGGCCCTGAAAGCCTCCACCGCCGCCACCGCCGCCACCACCACAGCCTCCGCCAAAACCGCCGCCCCCGCCACACCCACCGCCGCCGCCGCCTCCTCCGCAGCCTCCGCCGCCGCAGCCACCGCCACTTCCGCCGCCGCCATAGCCGCCACCACCACCGCCACTTCCGCCGCCTAAGGTTTCAGAAGTTTGGCGATTGTTAGAGTTTGTTGAATTGAACTTTTTTCTTACCTCCATAGCCGCCTCCTCCTGAACCACCGCCACTGCCTCCACCGCCGTATCCTAAAAAAGGCTAGAAGTCGAACTTAACTTTATAAAAAAAATATATCAACCAACATCTAATCATGAAGACTTGAGGTCTTCCCTTCCATACTTCCTTTTGAGGTACACGTTGTTAGTCCAAAGAAACACCACCACCGCTCCCGCCGCCTCCATAGCCGCCACCGCCGCCTCCTCCGTAGGCCAAAGTGCCTACGAGGACAGCCGAAACTGTCAGAAACTATTGAAGGGAACAGAAAAAGGTTATACAAACACTAAAACATCTAAAAGAAAAACTTACTTTAAACCAAAGCATGGTGCTCGATGACTTTGATTTTGATTGAGGTTAGTTCAGGTGCTGTTTTTTAGTTAAGTTAACAATAGAAAACAAAATTGGCACAAAACACAAAAACACACACACACACACACAAAAGAAATATTAGTATGCTGAAGAAAAGCTACTACTACCACAACTCCAAGTTCAATGGCAATAAATGGCTGATTAGACGCTTTTATACTCGGACGGGGCCGCCTGACAATTTTTTGTTTGAGACGATGACACAGGAGAGAAAGAGTCAAAGAGAGAGAGAGAGAGAGAGAACATCTGCAGAGAAAATGAAAAACGAAAAAAGAAAGTGGAGAAAGAGGAGAGAGCCAACGAAGTGCGGAGATTTACCGATGATGGAGTGTGTCAGGCGAGGTGCATTGTGTCACTCGTTGGGCTCACTGGGCAGCCTGTCGTAATGACCACCGGTCAATGGCACAGACGCACACACACACAGTCACAGTTAAAGTCACAGTCACACCGAGACACTGACTAATGATGAATTTGACAGAGAAAGAGAGGAGATGAAATAGAAAAGAAGAAGAAGAAGAAGAAGAAACGGTGACGGGTGACGAAATGAGGAGACGACAGATCACAGCAGCACTTAGCAGCAGCAGCAGCAGCACGACACATTGTGCATCTTACGGCTGTGCATCACATTTTATTATTCTAGTATTGCTGATGCTAGCACTTTCCATTATATGACCTTTCCCTTCCCTCTCCCTGCTCTCCGCATCGGGTAATTGGACATTGCATTTGCACACAGCATTGCTGCTGCTTACAATTTTCTCCGAAATTCAAAATGACACTGATCAGTATCGACGACGACGACGACGATCCCCTTCTAAAAAGAAAGTGAGAAAATTTGTGATATACTCTTGCCCTGAGTGACAGGTGAAATTAATTGGGCAGTGTAATTTACAGCGACATCAGCAGCAGAAGCAACAGCAACCGAGGTGGCAATTTGTTGTCGCTCCTCATCGATCTTTGTTTCAGCTTAGCTAATTAACGTTTGAAAGTAATTTTTGTTATAATTTTATTTGCCGTAATAGAAATGAATGAATGTTGCCGCCCTTTCAATTATTGCTTTTTTAAAATTAGATCGAATTTTAAATTTTTGCAAATGATGCAGTTTTTGAAAATTTTCCCTTTCTGTTCAAAACAAACGAACAGACAAGTTGCACTTTAATGACATTGCCAGTTTAAAGTTTTGTTTTGCTAAAACCTTGAACGACAACGACAATTGTCTGCTGATGCTTTGGTTTTTAATCATTTGTTCACAGTGAATGACTGTCTGCAGAAAAAAAAGTGTTATCGTTTACACGCTAAAATGTCATTTTAAAACAGAGATTTTTTGCGTCTTTTCTTACGTAATGCAATTTATTTTTTCTAATTTAAATTTTTGCAATTTTATCATTTTTGCTGTTGTTGCTCGTCAAATTGACCATTGTGTTTGTAGTTGTTTAAAATAAAAAATAAAAACAATTTTTTATTTTAAAAACCATAAAATTAACTTCCGTTAGGGTAAAAGAAAAAGTTGAAGGTCACTCAATTAGTCTAAAAGTGCATTTTTAGAACACACACTTTAACTTTAGCCACAACAGTTTCTAAATTAAAAACCCATTTAGCGTAACACCTAAAAAAATGAAAAAACACAATTGACAAAGAAGATTACAGCGAAGAAAGGAAAATGAAGAATAGACAAATCAGTCCCCTCTTTCTTTTTTTATCAGTGATGAGAAAAATGGCCGCTTGTTGAGACACTTTTTGTTCTTCTTGTTTCAACTTTTTTTCTTTTTCTCCAAACAACAACAGCATCAACAGGTGGTTGATGTGCATAAATTAGCTCCTCACAACTGATGTTGCTTTTAGCAAATAGGCTTTTGCCATTTTTTGCCACCATTGCCACTGTTGTTCAACTGTCAAAGACGCCCGTGGCCAAAAGTTGTTGTTGATGACTTTTGAATTTTTTTATCATCAGCCTCAATGTAAACATTGCCAAAGTCGTCGTCGTCGTTGTCGTCGCTATCTTCTGAAATTTAATTTGATAGAATAAGAAGAGATGACAAGTGTGTGTGTGTGTAAGTGAGGTGCCAGGCGGCTTTGTTTTTGACGCGTAGACTAGCTTAGAAAAGTAAGAAAGAAGATGAGTGTCTGCTCATCAGTTTCAGCCGCCGCCGCCACCACCAAAGTTCAAAGTCATCTTTATGACTTTTTGTGCAGACAACTCTTGGCGTCCTTTTTCTGCCTGCTTGCTTGCAAAAATCTCCTCGATTACCTTACATTACATTAAACATTATCATCTCTACGCTACAAACACAATCAATTAGCAAACACAATAAAAAAGCGGGAGACGAGAAAGAAAAAGAAAACCAACATAATATGATAATTCATGTCCTTTTTATTTATTTTTTTCTACAATCTGATCATCCTCTTTTGTGGCTGCTGCTGTTGCTGCTGCTGCTGCTGTGGTTGATTTTCATTGTAATGCTGATGCTGTTGTTGTTGTTGTCGTTGCCATTGCTGCTGTTGATGATGATGCTGATACTGCTTTTGATGTTGAGCCGCTTGCATCTGACTCCACTGCTCCTCAAAGCTGGGTGACCGATGAGGAGAAGTTGTCGTCGCCTGGCTTTGAATGTTTTCACTCTCATCTCCTCCTCCTCCTCCTCCTCCCTCATCAGCCTCAGCGTCGTTATCAGCAGCAGCAGATGGCTGTGAATCTTTGCGGTCCTCAATGAAGATGATCTGCTCCTGGCCCTTGTCGTTCTTGATGTGCACCCACCGCTTGTTCATCTCCACCAGCTTCCAGGCGCCCGGCGCCGAAGCCTGCTGAGAAGAGGCTAGGGCGGGAGGAATGGGAGGAAGCGGCGGCGGAACGGGAATCGGCGGAATGGGAGGCACTGGCGGAATTGGAGGAATCGGCGGCAGAGGAGGCGGAAGTGGAATGGGTGGCAGGCCGGGAAAGCCCGGCCAGATGATGCCGATGATGGCGGCGATTTGAGCCAGCGTCAGGCACTGTCCCTGGAAGCAGTACGCCTTGGCGAACTGACGAGAGGGTGTACAAAATAAAAAAAAATTTGTTTGTTCAATGATTCAACTGAAAAAACCATCATTTTAACACTCACCTTGCCCAGCTTGCCGAAGCCGCCGCCGATGTTGCAGTAGACCCAGTCAGGGGCGATGATGGGCGGGAAGGTGATCACCGTCTTGAGCGTCTTTAGCAGGCACTGAATCTGACAGGGCGTCGTTGAGTTGGCGAACTGGTGAAAGATTACAAATATAACTTTTTGGTTCGTTTATTTAAATGATTGTCAAAACTTACAAAAAACTTGTTCACCTCCATCTTCGCCTTGGGAAAGCCGGCCAGTGCTGCAGTGTAATTTGGGTAGAAGGCCGCCTGACAGAGGACGGTCTCCAGCTTGAGGCCACAGTCGGCGGACACTGGCGGAGGACTGGCGACCAGCAGAAAAATGAAAAAGAAGATGGCGACCCCATAAAGGAGGATGGCCAACTCCAAACGGGGTGACCGCCGGGCCATCGTTCTTTTCAACAATTTAATGTTATTGGTCAACTTTTACAAATGTTTGCCATTTACACGTTTGCTAAAAAATAGGTTTGAATTTGAATGAACACCCAGGAAGAACCTTGATGATGATGAGCGACTTTTATAAACAAACAGAGCTGATATTTAGGATACAGATGAGATGGGTAGATAGACAAATCAGTGTTGTTGGCCAATTACATGATAATTTGACAGTGCAATTTTGTACCTGCTTCCTCATGCCTTTTCCGGTGCAATGACATTTGCAACTGGCAACTAGTACAAAACAAATTTTCACATACCGGAAAAATAAGCACATTTTATTTAAACAAAACTCTGATGGACCGTGTTAGATAGTACAAAACAATTTTTATTCAAAACTTTAAAATAAACATTTGCGTTTAAATAATCATCATCAATCAACCCGCAAACAGATCCTCAAAGCTCGGACTTGATACCTGATCTGCTTTAGCCGGTTTCTGTATTATGTCTTTTGTCAGAATGATGCGATCGTTGCCCTGCTCATCTCTGATGTGCACCCAGTCCTTGGTCATGCTGACCAGTCGCCAAAATCCGTTGTTGTTGTTGTTGTTGTGTATTGTTATTATTGTTATTGTTGTTGGGCTGCTGTGGTGCCGGTGTCGTTTGAGGTGTTGTTGTAGGTTGTGTTGCTGTCGACTGCGAGGTGGGCGTCGTTGAGAAAGGATTGTTGGCGGCAATCAGCGGGGCAATCTGCGCAATGGTCAGACACTGGCCTTGGTAGCAGTACAGCTTTGTCTTGTAGATTTGATTAAGATTATTAGTGAAATTGTTATCAATTTATAAACTTTCCAAAAAACTTACTTTAGAGTACTTTTGCCCCGGCCTCTGGCTGCCACTGCCCCCCTGGCAGATGGTGAAATCAGGCGCCTGAATGGGATTCATTGTCTGCGAGTTTTTGCCATTAGTTCGGAGGACGCACTGCAGCCGACAAGGGGTGGTGCTGTTGACCTGAAAAAGGTTTAATTCGATAACAAAATTAAGTCTGATCAATTGATAATTTTTTATGTTGATAAGCACAACTTACAAAAAACGGATTGACGGTAATCTTCGCCTTGGGCGAGGTGGTCAGGGCGTCATTCAGTTGTTGGGCAAAAGTTGCCTGACAAAGGGCCTTCTCCGCGACGATGTTGGCGTCAAAGGTGGGCGTCACCAGAGGTGGTGAAAGGCAAACTAAAAGCAAAGCAGTTACAAAAAGAGGTAAAAAGAAGGTGAAAAGGAGTGCTGAGTTTTTATTAGGAACATAGTGAGCAGCAGCAGCGTTCAAATGAAGATTGACAGCATTTTGCTGAACACTTTTCTTTTCCAGCAAATGAGCGTTCCAGTTTGATCGGGTATCTTCTTTTATTCCCCTGCAAATGAGGTCGACGGTGATTAGATGAACTTGGCGATGGGTAGTAGACCACAGTAGTTACCATTTGACCTGTTTTGTGTGCAAGTGTAGCAAAAACAAAAGTATGCCATTAAAAAATATCCGGTGACTTTTGACACGCTTACCAGTTTTTTTTAAAGTTGCACACTTGTCATCAGTTCACTTGTCCTCAATGATAACAGGGACAAAGAAGAAAGTAAAGTAGGTGGCTTTATTAGTTTAGTATAATAATGCAACAACAATCAAACAATCAAATCTAGAACACAACAAGTTGTACACTCCTCTAAAACGCCTTCATGAACATCGTAGACAGGTAAAAGAAGAGCTAAGTTGAAAAAAGTAAGTTTTTAATATGCAAAAACTGAAACGAGAAACTAAAACTCACCAGCTCAAACATCTTTGAGTCAATCAGCTGATTGTTGATCAGCCGAAAACCAAGCCGAGTGCCCTTTTGGTTGGCCACCAGAGCGTCCAGCTGTTAAATAGTACCAAAAAAATCAAAATTATTTTTTAAAAACTTATTACTTTTCTTTTATACCTTCAACATCGTCGCCAAACTGATGGCTTTTGATTTCTCTCCTCTTTGATTTCTGAGCTCATGGACGAACTTCCGATTCAGGCGGTAGTACCGCTCGCTGCAGTGCACCACCAACGAGCACTCCCCGGTCAGCAGGAGGATGATGGCGAGGATCTCTACGGCGAAGAAGAGAAAGAAACTCCGCTGACCGAGTTCTAAAGAACTGGGGTCGACGAGAAAACCGTGAATTAGGTAGCACTCCATGCCGATGTACCCGAGAAAGTCCACCGTCACGTAGGGTTGCCAGAAGTGGTCCATTGCCTGCAGCTCATCGAAGAGGGCGAGCATTGTGGTGAAAGTCGAAGCGAAACGGCGTCGTACAGCGGCCAGCTTGGCGGCCTTATTGACGTTATCATTACTACTACTGCCGGAGTTTATGGCTATCATCTCCCCTAGGTTGCCCTCCGCCTGCCTGATCAACAGCCGCTGTTTAATTAGGAGGTAGTGGACGTTGAGGATAAAGTAGAAGGGAATGAAGCAGACGCCCGAGGCGGAGTAAACAGATAAGAGGGGAATGTACAGCTTGAGGATTAGATCTCGAAGTGTGTGGCTGTTTGTGAGCCACAGGCAGATGTACCAGTAGAGAAACAGTTCCGCCCAGACGATGAACATGAAGATGCGGGCATATTTGTGGGTCCTGAGGTAGAACTTTAGCAGGGGCTGCTCGAAGACGGCCGCCAGGCGTTTTCCGTTTTGAAACAGCAGCATTTGAGTTGGACTATTGGAAGTTCTAGAATTTTCCCTTACCAGGTAGGTAATGCACCTTGGTGGCATCACTGCGGTGAAAAGAAAAAGTCCGTAGATGATCTGCTCCGTCTCGATGCCCATGAACATCTCGCCGTCGGCCTGAGGCCACAAAATGAAGGGAAAAACCTTGTGGGTGAAGAGCTCCGGCATGCCGGTGGCGTTGTACCGCCAACCGTACAGCGAAAGGACGTACAGCGAGTCGACGTTGAGGAGAAGTAGACTGACAAAGGGCAGCAGGTACTGGCTGTTCAACCAGAATCGGGCTTTGAAGTGAGGGGAACGCAGCTGGTCAGCAGTAGTGGGCACTTTGCCAAAGAATTTACTTGCTTTATTGAGTCCATTGGAAAGTAGTGAGAGAGTAGGTGAGACTGAAACAGGCGCCCCATCGTGTGGTAGGCATTAAAAACACGACTGCTTGGAGATGACATTTTTTTATTAATTTAAGATTTTAATTTTTTTAGTTTGTTAATTTTTTTTAAATTTTTTTAACAAACATAAAAATGAAAGTTTTGAAAATTGAAAGTACGAGTTTTTAAATATTTTAAAAAAAGTTTTTAATAAAAAAACAGTAAAATGTTGAAATTTTAAAAAGCTTGTTTATTTTAAAGAAAAATTATCGGGAACTGAGTGTGATCATTAGATTGTCAAATGATTTTTTTAGTAAAAAACAAATAAAAAAATTTAACTTTTTTTATTTTGAAATTTTTTAAGCACATTGACGTGATAAGTGTGCAAATGATATCATTTGTTTTTGTTTTT